>SEMN01000900.1:0-160249 GCA_005408345.1 Macquaria australasica | reverse complement strand
GACAGTTGGACAGTTGGAGAGTTGGAGAGTTAGACAGTTGGACAGTTAGAGAGTTAGAGAGTTAGAGAGTTGGACAGTTGGAGAGTTGGACAGTTGGAGAGTTAGAGAGTTAGAGAGTTGGACAGTTGGACAGTTGGACAGTTGGAGAGTTAGACAGTTGGACAGTTAGAGTTGGACAGTTGGAGAGTTAGACAGTTGGACAGTTAGAGAGTTGGACAGTTGGAGAGTTGGACAGTTAGAGAGTTAGACAGTTGGAGAGTTAGACAGTTGGACAGTTGGAGAGTTGGAGAGTTAGACAGTTGGACAGTTAGAGAGTTAGAGAGTTAGAGAGTTGGACAGTTGGAGAGTTGGACAGTTGGAGAGTTAGAGAGTTGGACGGTTGGACAGCAGTTGGAGAGTTGGAGAGTTGGACAGTTGGACAGTTGGAGAGTTGGAGAGTTGGACAGTTGGAGAGTTAGAGAGTTAGACAGTTGGACAGTTGGACAGTTAGACAGTTGGAGAGTTGGACAGTTAGACAGTTGGAGAGTTGGAGAGTTGGACAGTTAGACAGTTGGACAGTTGGACAGTTGGAGAGTTGGACAGTTGGAGAGTTGGACAGTTGGAGAGTTGGAGAGTTGGAGAGTTGGACAGTTAGACAGTTGGACAGTTGGAGAGTTGGACAGTTGGAGAGTTGGACAGTTGGAGAGTTAGAGAGTTGGACAGACAGTTAGGAGGTGGCGGGCTCGAGTCTCTCAGTTAGAAAGTATTGATAATGGCCGATATAACTGATCAGTGTCCCTGCAGGCGGACCGCCGTCAGTCCGGTCAGCACCGACATCACACTGAACACATAAACCCTCAGTTCGATCCCAGTGATCACTAACAGGAGGAGGATCGATACAGCGGGGTCACGGTCACGTTAGCGCAAAGTCACACACACACACACACACACACACGCACACACACACACGCACACACACACACACGCACGCACGTCCTCTGGTCCCGTTAACTAATGACAGCGGCGGTACCGTCTCGCCGAACACGTTAAACGACCGTCTCACCTGAAGTTAATCGTTAATACGAGCGACGAGCTTTAGCTTAGCATTTAGCATTCAGCTAACGGCTAACGGCGACCTGAGAGGAAAACCGTAAAGATCCACGAGTCACTATTAATCTGCAAACACGACGCGCTGTCGGCTACAGCCAGCGCGCACCTTTAAACAGCTGAACTCGAAGGAGGACTCGCAGGTTGGACTCACGACCTTCACAGACACCAGGAACCAGTTCAGGAGCAGGTCTGACTGGAGCCACGCAGGGACAAACTTCAGTCCCGCGAAGGCGAAGCCGGGGCAGTCGACGTCACAGACACCGACGTCACGCCCCCGGGTTCAAAGTTGAACGAGGCGCGTTCATTGTGGTGTGAAACACACACGTACGCGTTCGTAGGTGTGTTCATGGGTTCTGCGCCTGCCAGAGGGTTCTACTGGAAAGTGTTCAGCCCTGATCCAGGACCCTGATCCAGGACCAGCACACAGACTGACTGCAACCCGCTAACTGGACGTGTTGTGGTAACACCGTCCGGCCACCAGGGGGCGGCAGAGACGCACAGAGCTGAACCTCTGTAAGTCTGTTTCGGTGGCCTGACATTTGTACAGTTTTTGGATGCATGCAGCATTTTACATCAAAAATATTGGTAACTTTTGGTACAAATGCAAGTGAAAAACGTCAGTTTTAAAGGAATTCACCTGCGAACAAAGAGGATTATTATGTATTTGTATATTTATGTTTTCTTTTTTGCCAATTTAAAGTTGTACTGTGCCGACTCCTGCAATGATCAAATCTCAGCAGTAAAAATTACACCGGATCCATATGCTATTACTTGGAATGCATCACTATTCATTGCATACGTTTTTTAAAATTAGTTTTAAATAGGTTTAGTATCTCATGGTTTCTGATTTCTCTCCATCGCTTTTTAATTTCCTTCATGCCTCTCATTTCCCCCCAACATCTTCTTCTCTCTCTATAAATAAGCTGAGTAACTGCAACAAACACCTTAAAAGTCCTCTGAGTTGCCTTATCAATGTTTTGTTTGGGTGTTGGTGAAAGACTGTTAATCATACCTGAAATGCTTTGGGGAGACGTGACAAACGATAACGACACCATATTGAATAAGTGTAAGATACTGGAGCTACAGGACAAAATGCATTCAGTTAGTGAGAGGTAGAAAGTCACATTGCTGCAAAATTATGTAAATATACATGTGATAATGAGTGTGGTAAAAGCGATTAATCCAATTACATTTGATACATAATAAGTTTATGATATAATTGAAATTGCAGCCTCCAAATATTATATGAGACATACAAGACAAAATACCATCAGTAAATCTTCATGAAAAGATTATTTAGTTCCCATTCTGCCTTTTCTTTAACCAGCTGAGAGCAGGAGAAACAATGACACATCTATTTATTAACATATTTTATTGTACAAAATACTGCAGACTGTTGGACAAGCTTTGCTACACATACGCAGTAGATAAAGTTTAAACCTGAAAGAGAAATGTGTTAATGTTTGCAGTATCTTGAAACAGCCTCAACAACAAACAATAAACTGTGACCACGAGAGCAACGATTATTTCACTCCGTCCGTCGTAAACTTCACCACTTTCTGTTCCATAAAGTGCATTTTAAAAAGGTGAAGTACAGACTTTTTCATTCTGACAAAGAACCTGTTTATAGGCTTCATGTAGGCTTCATTTCAACCACCATGCATGTTAGAGATGATCTAAATTAAAAGTATCTTGAACTCAAAGGCTGGTGTCTCAACCTGAAAGAGGAACATGTGTAATTCTGTTGCTTTGTGTAGCCTTGTGAGCTCCATAGAAAAATCTATTCCACTGAACACCTGATATGATAACAGGGTGAGCAAAGGTGTAATTTACTTACACCGTATGTACGCAGGTTTTCTGCTAGCAAACGTTGCACAGATAACGGGGCAGTGTAGCTTTTAGCGATGCTAGCAGCGTGGCTCCATGGATGGCAACGTCGGTCTGATGGTCTGTGCGCCACTTTGGTCCGGACTGAAATATCTCAACAACTATTGGATGGATTGTCATGAAACTTTGTTCAGACATTCATGTTCCCCTCAGGATGAATCCTACTTGCTTTGGTGATCCTCTCACCTTTCCTGTAGCGCCACCTGCAGGTCGATGCTTGTGGTTTTGAGTGAAATATCCATTGGATGGATCAGCATAAAATTCTGTACACACATTCAAGTTGACGTCACAATGAATAGACCCTTTTCATGGCAGACATTTGACTTGTCAAAGCAGGAAGAACACAGGTGTTAATAACATTAATGGTGGCTGCATTCCATTTAGCAGAGCCAGTTCCAGGACTCTGGTATTTGTATGCTCAGTCAATGACATGGCTTAATGGGACACCTAATGGAATGGAGCCATCGTCATTTTTAATTTGACGTTTTTTCATTTATGTGAATTCTTGAGCACATTTAGACATAAAAATAACTAGCTTTGTAAATGACCATCATTTTTATTTTTATCTAACCATTTGGCGGTACCACTGGATGGCGCTCTGAGGCCCACTGATTGAGAATGGCTGCTCTAATCCATTGAAAAACATGTTGCAAAGATGTCTGTGTGAGTGCCATGAGAATATGGGTGTGTAAGCCAACATAAAATGTAGAGTCCAACAAAAAAAAACAATCAGGTTGTTTGGATCAGGAAGATAATTAAATCAACATTTCTCTCATTCAGAATCTGGACTCTGGTTTTATTCCTTAATTCTTTCTTTGCTCATTGTACAGACTTTCTATCCAATATGAAACAACTGAATAAAGATCAATTTGGTTTTTTAGTGTGTTATTTTCCTCTCAGTCCGTACAGAGAGAAATACAGAGTAGAGGCTTTAATATGTCGATCAAGATTTAAAGTGTTGCCACGTCCAACTTCTGGCACACGGTACAAAAATGTGATTACAAAACAATTCAGTCTGCTTGCTGTTATCGTTTCTTTTCCTGGATAATAATTAAAACCATAATGTCCGATGTCTCTCCAACTGTCCGTCCTTCAATAATTCATCAGTTTCCGTTTATTATGTACAAGTCTGTTTGTCTTTGCTTTCATTAACAGAACACGCAGTAAGGGGACATTTGTCCGCTTGGCATCTCAAACATCCATAAACCACATTCACCTTTGTGGTTCTCATGAGAGTCATGATGAGTTATTGCTCATCCTCAGATCGATCAGATCAGAGTGGCTTCGACTTCTTCACCACATCCATCAGATTCTTTTTTTTTTTCTGTCTTTCTGAAGCGAAATGATTTCACCCGACGCTTTCACCTTCCACTTGTGTAAAAATGTTGATTAACATGCATAGACATGAGTAGTCCGACCACTGGCTTCATTAAAAAAAAAGAAGTCAGATTAAAAGTATTTTGATGAGTGAGTTGACCTTTCTCATCCAAACTGCACAGCTATCCATTTCTTATTGACATGATCATCAGTCAAATCATCAATCAGCCCACATATCCACCAGGCTGTGTTCATAATAAGATCAATTTTTCCTTTGTGACCTGAATATCAGAAGTCTTACTTACTCAACCAGTTTATTACTATACACTTGTATATTTATATAATGTATACTTATTTTACTGTCTTCTTCTATTGGCATATTGTAAGACATCACTGTCAGACAGAGAAATAATCCACACTGATCGTCTGTATCTGTAACCTGACGGCGACAGAAATATAACGTAACTGGATCCTGAAGCTCTGACGCTTGTCGTCATGCATCACTTCTTCGCTTCACGACTTCTGTGTTTGTCTGATAAACTCTCCACCGCGGCTTGCGACCATCATATTTGTCCATGTACGTCCAAACCTACAGCGTCTTCATAGTAGAGAGAGAGGTTTTAATGCGATGGAGGAGAGCAGGATACGATCTTCTGCCAATAGAGTAACCAAAGTGTATTTAAAGACTTTTTTCAGTGAAACCATCAACGAAGAAGAACTGGTCCCTGAACCCCAGTGGATCCAAGACGAATGTTCTCCCTTCACGGCTACTAACTGCAGAGGAAGTCTGTGGATGATTCTATTTCTAATCCAAGAGATGAAGCTGCCAGTATTCTCCATCAGAGGTGCTTGTCAGATGGTTAAACAGCTTCGGAAACCTCCTCCACCCGACACCTCTCCGACATCGGAACTTGGGATGGCTGCTGTGAGTTAGGTAACTTTCTGAAGCCAACAACCCAACTTTCACACCTACGTCATGAGGTGATTGGCCGGCTATGTGAAGGTGTGAAAGGAGCCATGGTTTAAACCTCTCTCAAGCTCTCTTTGGTCATTCTTACACAACGACCATGAACGTCTTCCAGGAGCGGCGGACTGAAAATGTGTGCCGTTATCCCCATACTTAAACATTTTACTTAACTATCGCGTCTCCTTCCTCTCTGTGATGGCTGGCTCTTCACTTCACCTTCGAGTGTGGCTGTTCGGAACAACCGTGAGGCTCAGGAGGAAGAGCGGGGTGTCCGTCCACCAATCACAGGGTTGGCGGTTCGATCCCAAGCTCCACGTGCTGAAGTGTCTTTGGGCAAGACACTAAACTTTCCAGCTCCAGATCGTTAATAAAAGCGCTATATAAAAGCAGCCATTTAATTATAAACACTTCCAACAACATGTAGTATGAACTTGTTCTTTTCTAGACCCTCATGGATTTCTAGACCCTCATGGATCCAGGGTAGGTTATGATAACAAAGTCCCAAAGAGGAGACATAAAAAATATATCCAGCAAGACTTAAAAAACATGAAGGTGGGGCAGACAGGTGCTCAAGACTCATGGTTTTTAAATCTGAGGATCCGCTAACTTCAGGGTTGTACCACGGTGGAGACAAAGGGGGCACTGTCCAAAGCTGTAGGGTCATACCATCGTGGTGCCGGATGCCGAGGGGGCATTTTGGAGGGTTGTTGGAACTCTGGAGGGTCATAAGGCAGAGGGTCGTACCATCATGGAGGTGGAGGGGTGTTGTTAGAAGTCATAGGGTCGTACCATCATGGAGGTAGAGCGCAGGGAGTAGCTGGGGCCTCTGAAGTGGTGCCACTTGATGCCGTTGAGCTTCCTGATGTTGTGGCCGACGGTGTAGTAAATACCGTTTAGGTTGGAGAAGCCACAGGCGTCAAACCACCAACCTGATGGAGAGAGAGAGAGGTGGAGGAGGAGGAGGAGAACAAAGAGGAAGAGATGAGTAGTGTGAGATGAGGAGGGAAGAAGCAGGGAAGACAGGATGGAGAGAGAGATGGAGGATTGAGGACAGATGAACGGATGAATGGCAGAATGAGAGAGAGGAAAAGAAAGGAGGGTTTGTAGTTTTCATAGTAAATTTAAATTTCTTGAGGGACTGTGGACGAGTGTTTGTCTTTTTTCTTTTCTATCTTTATGTTTTGGTCAGACACCCACATTTCTCTCCCTCGCTTTAGTTCTCTCTCTCCTGATCTTTTCTTTTATTCCCTCTGTTGTTTCTTCTGCATCTCTGCCGCTCTTTCTCTGTAGACTGCTGTGATTTTCAATGACTCGCTGACTAATGGTGACCGTCGGAGTCTTTTCCTCGGAGAGCTCGAGGTTTTGCCGGAGCGATTAACTTAAATCAGCGATCGCAGCCCATCGAGGGGAGGCTGAGGCAAACTACAGAGCTGTTTGTCTTGGCGTTGACACAAGGTGAAGGGTAGTGCACCGAAGGGGGGCGGAGACAGATGTTTGAAAGACCAGAGCATTTGGGAAATACCGTTTATTTTGATCCTCCAACAACAAAATATGTGTTTTTGGAATCATCAAGTATTTTCTTATTTGGTGTGATTTATGACAGAGAGATATTATTTAATGACTGTTTAATAAACTTTTATTAAACAAAGCAAACTGTTATCATCCACCCTATGAAATCACATGTGGATAAAAAAGAGAAGAGAGAGTGTTTGTCTTAGTTTGTCTTTCCAGAGAAGGAAAGGAGAGGAGAAGAGGGATAAGGAGAGGAGAGGAGAGGAGAGATAAGGAGAGGAGAGGACAGAAGAGGAGAAGAGAGGAGAAGAGAGGACAGGAGAGGAGAGGAGAGGAGAGGAGAGGAGAGGAGAGATAAGGAGAGGAGAGGAGAGGAGAGATAAGGAGAGGAGAAGAGAGGAGAGATAAGGAGAGGAGAGGACAGAAGAGGAGAAGAGAGGAGAGGAGAGGACAGGAGAGGAGAGGAGAGGAGAGATAAGGAGAGGAGAGGAGAGAAGAGGAGAGGAGAGATAAGGAGAGGAGAGGACAGAAGAGGAGAAGAGAGGAGAGGACAGGACAGGAGAGGAGAGATAAGGAGAGGAGAGGAGAGGACAGAAGAGAAGAGGAGAGGAGAGGAGAGGAGAGATAAGGACAGGACAGGAGAGGAGAGGACAGAAGAGGACAGGAGAGGAGAGGACAGAAGAGGAGAGGAGAGATAAGGAGAGGAGAGGAGAGATAAGGAGAGGAGAGGAGAGGACAGAAGAGGAGAGGAGAGATAAGGAGAGGAGAGGAGAGATAAGGAGAGGAAAGGAGAGGAGAGGACAGAAGAGGAGAGGATAGATAAGGAGAGGAGAGGAGAGATAAGGAGAGGACAGGAGAGGAGAGGACAGAAGAGGAGAGGATAGATAAGGAGAGGAGAGGAGAGGAGAGACGTTACCTCCAGTGAGCATCAGGGCACATTTGCAGTGGTCACAGTTGTCGTTGTCCTGGTCTCGGGTGCTGAATCCGGTCCCGTGGGTGGCCAGGCTGCTCTGCCTCCCCACGGTGCCGCTGTAACCTCTCAGATACAACCTGAGAGAGAGGAGACACGGAGAAACATTTTAACCTGCAAAGTACTTAATTACTTTACATGACAGATTCATGTAGTGGAGTAAAAAGTATGTGAAGGAAGAGAAGCATGAAGTAACAGAAAATGGAAATACTTAAGTAAAGTAAAAGTACCTCAAAATTGTACTAAAGTACAGTACTGAGTAAATGTCCTCACTCCACCATGGTGACATGTCTGTAGCAGTGCGTGTGTGTGTGTGTGTGTGTGTACTGCAGGTGGTGTTAGTCACCTGTACTGCTGTCTCTCATTGGTCAGTGTGAATCGGTCGTACTGGGAGTGGGCAGGGTTTCCCTCCCAGTCCCTCAGCTCCACCCTCAGAGAGTACTGACCCCGACTGGTCAGCAGGTACAAAGCTTCATTACCCAGCCAGTGCTCGCCCAACACATCCCCGAAACCCTGCAGGAGGGAGGGAGGGGGGTTTATAACAGATTTATTTTACTCACATTTGTTATTCAAACTTTTATTTTGATTCACGGCTCTCGTGAGACAAACGTACCATTTTGTACTCCCTCCAGCTCCTCTGGAAGTCCACGCTGCCGTTAAATCGCCGCTGGAAGACCGTCCAGCCTCCACCAGCCGTCTCCATGTCACAGTACACCTTGAAGAGAAGAAAGTCTTGACACTTTGAACTCAGTCACTCACTTCCCAAACACTAAATCAACTTTAAACTGTTAGATTAAAACAAACGGCTGCAGTTGATCACGTTGATCGCTCAATCTTAACAAAGCAAATTAAAATGACCTAAAGTCAAGCCACTGTTCCTTCTTTTGTATTTATTCAAGCTTTGATACTTTGGCCTTTGTGTACATGTTGTCTAAAGTGAAATAAATATGAGTCACATCTCATTACATGTGACTGAAATGACTGGAGAAAACCAGGCGGTGGAAAATGGCTGCAGTTCAGCTGTTGGTCGTACCTGCACAGGTTCAGTCCTGTTGCTGATGTAGATGTGATACAGACCACTGACAGAGTGACCGGCCTTGTAAGCCTCTGCACAGTCCCTCCACATCTGGTTCCTCGGAGGGGACCCTGAACACACACACACACACACACACACATCACATCATACATCACTTCCTTATTAAACTGGTTTTATAGTCATTATTTGACTCGCTCAAGTTTTTAGCTAAAGTCCCGCATGAAAACACAAAAGTTGGGGAAAACTGCTTTTAGTTTTTGTGCTGCACACTTGGAACACTTTACAACAGACATTAAAATTTAACACACCTGCACCTTAAAACCATGATTACAAACTACTCCTCTCTTGAATCTAACTGTTTTTAACTGTGTTCTGTTGTTGTCTGTTTGTTTTCTCTTCATGCCCTCAATGATTCCTCGAGATCTAAATAAAGGTTGAATGAATGAATTACAAGCTCACTCAAAGTATTTTATGTTAAAATAAGAATTTAATATATAAAATACAAAAAAATGCAGTAAAATCAGGTATCTCTTTTTTGATGTTGGCTTGTCTGTCCGTGCACCTGTTGTACACTGTGTGTGAGTGTGTACCTGTAGTAGTAGCCACCATGTTAATGAGTGTGTGGACAGAGTCCATCAGCTGAGCCTGCTGCCTCTGCAGAGCGCTGTTGTTGCTGCTGGCGACTCTCAGCTGCCGCTCTAAAGACTCGATGGCCGCCATCTGAGTCCTGATGACGGACTGGGAGAAAGAGATTTTGCCCGGTCAGCAAGGACTTCACACATCAGATCTATTGTTCATCAATGTGTTCATCCATCCGTGAAAGTGGAGTTTTGATTATTCTTTCTGGCTTTTTATACTCCACTTTTATTCCACAATTACAGATTTTATGTTGTGTTTGATTTAGATGTTTTATGTTTATGTCAGACAGCTGAGACTAAAGTAGTTTGAATGAGTAGAAACAGTAAACTAAATCTCCTGTGCACTTAGATTGTACAGTTCACATTTATGAGCACATGAGCACTCATAAGCTTGACCTCATGAATGTAAAACACATGCCGACTGATTCACATAAAAATGTCCCTAAAGTAACCCTCACAGTATAGAATAGAGTTATTATATACTGTATATATATATAATATACGCAGACACCTGTCCAAACAGACACTTGCTGATGATGTTGCTTCACTGTTAGACATGCAGATGTCAGTTTTATTGACTGTACCTGCAGTCTGTCCTTCTCCTCCCTCATGTCCTCCAACTCTCCTTTCTGCTGAGACTCCAGCATCTGAACTTTACTCTCCAAACGACTGAACGACGACACACAAAAAGAACAAAGAGACACAACTTTAGACACTCGACCCACGGTACATTCACATCATATGTGATTCGGCTGTTTTCCACAGTAAATCACATGAAATGCACCTGTGTTTTGGTGCCAGTAGCCATTTTCCTTGGTCTTATAGATAGCTGGCCGAAGGTAGCGCGATGTGACATCAAGATATTTCCAAACAAGCTACAGTGCAGTTTGACGTTTTCATGATAAAAACAACAAGTTCTACAAATTAAACGATAAAATATGTTGTTTTGACGCCACTGCAAACTACTGTTGGAAATACATCAGTTTCATGATATGAGAACAAAATGGTTATGAATTGGTTAGGTTCAGGCACAAAGCGACTTTATTAATTATTAACTTTGTGGGAGCTTGGTCGTCGTGGTAACAATAATAAACACCCCTGAAAACCTCCAGTGGTTTAACACTTCACACAGGTGAAGCAGGCTTGAAACTTTCAACCAGAGAAGGCAACAAAACACAGCCGGGACATAAACATGCAGCGTTTTGGGGCACCTGCTGAAACGACCCATGCTGTTGTTTTTCTTGGAGTCTCAATGAAACATCAACAGTAAACTGATTTTGATCAGATTTCAGTTTCAGTCCTTCAGAGGCAAAGAGAAAACGTGTTTTACTAGAGCTTCAAGTCTGAACGATCATTCGGATTAAAATGAAAAATGATAGAGGAGGCAGAAGATACTTGTTTCTGCAGCTGTTCAGCAGGTAATCACGTCATTCTCTCTCCACTCTCACTAAAACATACAGCATTGATTTACCCACATACAAACACAGACAGACACCTTTGTAGCAGCTGGATAAAGGCATTCTGAGAAATGTAGTAAAACAACTAAATTACGAAGAAGTTAAAGAGGCAGGTTGAGGGAAAGTGGGTTTACCTAAAAGTCAATGACTGTATGTCATCACAAAATAACTCCTGGAATGTGTCATATTAACATTAGACTGTTTAACATGGAGGCTGTGTGCATGTCAGAGGGAGGACACGAATCCAAACTATTTGTACAACAAATCTGTCTGTAATGGACCAGAGGCTGTAACTCCCGAGTTACTCCCTCTTGGTAGAGAAGCTGTAAAACAGCGAAATAAAGATTAATAACCCGACCATCATTCTTTCTGCCAGAGCGGACTACAGTCCCCGTTATCTCTGCAGCTGAACCAGCAGTGCAGCTGCTGAAAATAGACTCCAGCCCACAGTTAGATCAACAAGGAAGGAGCCAAATGAATGAAACCTGATGAGGGAGTGGCAGCGGCTTCAGAGGAAAATGTGGGACACTGAAAGTGGCTGAATGTCCAGTTCACACTCACTTCTCTGCTCAGAGTGCAGAGCAGAGAAAGTGTGGTGAAAAAGTGTTAAATACACACTATCTGCTGGTGGCCATTATCAGGAAAATACATTATCTAAAATAAAATATCTCATTACCTAGGCTCGTCATCTCTTTGATCAGTTTCCACCAAAGATTTGACACTCATTCATTTCCTAAGGAGAAGTGTGGTTTACAGACTAAATGTTCCCAATGCATCCAAAAGTTGTTGTTTCCTGCTGCAAGGAGACACTAATTACTGTAGTTTACAGTAAACCAGGTCCCTGTGTGACAAGCTCAGTTCAGAAAATGCTTCCTGTTAAGAGGAAAATGTGCTGAAATTCAAATGAGCTTCTGATGCTGCACCAAAGTAAGAAAGAAGAGTCTACAGCCATGGCAGCAGCTCTGTGAGGCAGCAGTGCTGATGTTTAGCAGGTAAAATGTTTACCATGGTGGTTTAGCGTGTTAGCATGCTAACATTTGCTAATCAGCAGTAAACACAAAGTACAGCTGAGGCTGATGAGAATGCTGTTAGTTTTGCAGGTATTTGCTCATAAACCAAAGTATTGGACAAATTAAATTTTGACCTGATGGTGGCGCTAGAGGTAACATCAGGGGATCATCACAGTCAGTAGGATTCATCCTCTGGGAACCATGAATATCTGCACAAAATTTCATCTTAATTCATCCGATAGATGTTGAGATATTTCAGTCTGGACCAAAGTGGATCGACACTGCCATCCACAGAGCCTCGCCACGAGCATTTTAATATTCACAAACATATGAGACGTATAAAAGTATTTTTTATGTTGATATCATTTAACATGCAATACAGTAAATACTTACTTACCTTTACTGCATAGATATTTAAAATCAAGAAAAGAATTGTAATCTTTCTTTAAAGAAAAGGAAGGTAAACTGATTTCAGGTGGATTCAGGCTCCACTATTCTCCTGTTTTAGTTTATTTTCTTTAACTTCTTTAATATGTGAATATCATTAACACGTTAACATTAAGAGATGTAACGTGAGATCTGTTAATATATCTGTGGCTTTTCTAACCAAACTGTCCAACCTGAAGTCCAGTTTCTGCTGACAGGAGTGCAGCTCTTTTACACCTATGAGTGATATCATTTTACATTAGCAGGTGAGACTTTGGTCACATTAAGAGCTGAAACACATTATCAGCTCCTGGTTCTGATCACTTCAGTATGCTGACCTGCACATGAACGAGGCAACATCATTTACTGTGACGTAGACTGATGGGGAGCCACTGATCGCTGTGGTGCTGCGGTTTGTACAGCGTGTGTGTGTGTGTGTGTGTGTGTGTGTGTGTGTGTGACATTTTGCTGTTTGTACTCTGGGACGGCCGTGTCAGAAGAGCGTGTGTGTGTTTCAACTTATAACTTTTTAAGACCAAAACAAGACAACCTGGAATTGTTAAAATCAGAAACCAAAACACAGAAAAGAAAGTTATAAAAGCCTGACTCTTTCTAAAAAGCCCAGTTCTATTTGAACATAGCGATGAAACTACAACAGGAAACACATTAAGGCACATTAAGTATCAAACCCTTTTTTGTCAAGAGTGCAAAAACCTGTAATTGCACGGTGAAAAGACTTTAATTTAAAGATGCTGAAGCTCCACATTTATCTGAGTATTTTAAGAGTATTTTCAGACCCTGAGTATGTTGTACATTTACTGTATGTACACAGTGTCTTCCAACAGTCCTGTAACTAAACCAGAACAGCAGAAGTGCAACTGCTAGTCTTTGTCCCCTTCATCTGGAAAGAATAACTAAAATCTTCTGGTTTCAACACCGCTGATGAGATGTTTAAGTTTTAAGTAGCCGTTTCACAACTCAGTTGAAACAAGAAGTGCACGCTTCTTAAGATTCTTAGGTGTAAAATCAGACACTGCAGCAGCCTTCGTCACGTGGCGGGTCATCGGCACAAAGACCTGACTTTTATTTTAGTAACAGTATATTAGACCTGGTCCACCAAATTAAATTCTGTTGTCACGTACACAAAATAATCAGAAGCAGCTCTCTGAACAGCAGCACATTATTGTCAGGATGTTTTTTACGCCTTCAGGTAAATTAAAGGATTAAATGCTCCGTGGCTGAGAAGATTTTCCTGCCTCTAAGGCTTTTAGAGACCTCTCAAAACACACGGGATTATCTCAAGAATGCTTCATCACCAAATTAAAACTAGGCTGTTTTTCTTCTTTCTTCATTTGTTGCGCTCTAAATTGCAGAAAGTCGTGCACGTCTGCTAAGGAGCTTGGCAGGTTCAACTGCAGAGCAGCGACGCCAACAAGTCCACATACCGAAACGCAAAACAGCTCGTCAGTGTCTCCTAAAAGGACATTTTTAGACTCATATAAGCATTTTGTGATCTGCCAACTCTATGGTTAAAGTTTGGTAAAGTTTATGTAACTAAAACTAATTGGTTCAGGTTAAAAGAAACTGTAACAACTGTTGGTACAAGATGAAATGTGAACTGTGATCTCCTCTCTCCAAGTCACAGTCTTTGTCCTAACTTTCTGTGTAATTGTAACATGTTGCAGTGACGGTTTCATCTGTTAACATCCACACATCTTGTGTGGCTGTTAATAATAATCTCGTCCACTTTCCAGGTGAGCTGCAGTTCATCTGGAATGAGTCCATTACTTTCTAAACAATAATAATGGCGGGTGAACTGCAGCGTTGAGGTGCTGTTGCTAGCCGTGCACATTCTGCAAACGCAGGCAAAGTTGCTGTGCATCCTATACTACATGATGCGAACAACAGCAGCGAGACTTTGTGCGACCCCGGTGGTGGTGGATGACATTGTCCCCCCCATTGTGTTTGTATGCGTTTATACAGACCGCGAGGGGGAATAACGGCGCAACATTCCCGCCTTGAACATGCTGTATAAAAGAGGCTTTAGAGGCAGAGTGACTGCAAAGAAACTCAATGCAAAGACACGAGTGGAACTGAACAGATGCTCGTTTGTCAGTACAGAAGCTGTTTGGGACGAACGAAGACGGCGAAAGTCCCCACTGATCAAATTAGTGTGAGAAATAACATGAGGCTAAAATATCCCCTGAAATCCGCTGTACTGCTGCAACACTGCTGCTCTATGTGTTCTTTAAGAGAATGAATGAGGTATGTTTGTATCCACTGACACAGAAAAGACACTCTCACACACTAAAAACATACTGTTTCCCTCTCTCTCACTCACACACACCCTCACACACTCTCTGTTTGCATTATATCTGTTACTGTAAACAGAGAACACGCTTGATAATTACCCTGCATGTTTTACCGCACAGCGCACCGTCCAACTTCACCTCACAATGAAAAATAGTGAAAATATTGTGATTCCAAATATTGGTGTGCCTCGCACCAACAGCTGTGGACGTATTTCCATCATCTCTAATGACTTGCTTGTATTTCAAATATTCTCACTGTTAAGTTGTGAAATCGCTGATAAGGCTCTTTTTTCTCCACTCGGGGGTCAACTCATATTTGGGTCAGAGGAGGGACGGAGGGGTAGATGTAATTTTAACATTTTTTATCTCAGTAATTCAACTTTTTTTGTGGAAAAACCACATCAGATGCAAATTATTGTTCAAAACAGTGTTTTTTAATGTCTTAAAATGTGTCTGGAGGGGATTTTTAACAATAGAAGCTATTTGTCAAATTTCTTTTCACTTATTAAAAACAATATATCACATTTTGGAGAGCTCAGACGTCATCAGTTGGTTAACAGCAGCCTGTCCGGGTCTCAGATGGCTGAAATACAGAGACAGACACCTGAAACATGTTATTATACAATACACTGTATCATTGGTCATGATGAACATTATGGGTTTCTTCCTCTCTCTCTGTTCTGGGTCATTTTTAATGCCTTTCTTAAAGACTGTGACAGCAGAGGTGACATGAAATGAAGTGAGAGAGATGGGAGTGACATGTCGACATGCCCGGACAGATTCTAACTACGGGAACGCCTCGATGAACAATTATTATTATTTTTTTTTTCATTCCTCGTCAAGGAGGAACTAAATCCTCCTGATAACACGTTTTGTCTGATGTACTTCCTGCTTCAGCTTGGTTTTCTTTTTGTTTACATTATTTGCAACTTCATATTATCAAAAGTATGGGAAAAGTAAAAGTATGGGAAGTTATTGTCTTTGCTCCCAAGAATTATTTCTATTAATTGTCCCCATAGTCCGTACTGAACCGAGAAAAAGCGTCTCCCTCGACTTGGAATCTGCAAAGTCACCTGAATCTTCAGGGGTTGGTCTCATTGGACACCTTGACACAGGTACATCTGGCTGTTTTGAATGTTTTTGATATCTTATAATTCTGTAATTTGTTCTTTGTTTTATGTTTGTTTTATGTCTGAAACTGTATCATTTGTGTCTTGGTCAGGACAATCTTGAAAAAGAGATTTTTAAGCTCAATTTATTCCTGGTTAAATAAAAATATTTAATTACAATAAAATGAAAATGTTCATATTTCATCCCTATTCAAAAATACATAAATCTCTATTATATATTAGATTGTTCATATTTTCACATAGTTTTTACTGGAGAGATGAAACATTTCACAAAAAGAAAATATGCTTTTTCAGAATAACATATCCCTGAATGAACAATATGGCAGAGATGTATCAAAGTCTTACACTTTGTTGTAAGTAAGAGAAAGTTTCTGAACAAATATGTTTTATTATTCACTTTAATAAGAATCTGCTACTCATAAGTTTTGAGTGTCCCAGATCCAACATCAGACTGAGGTACCAACTTCTACTTTCCTACCTGTTCTTGTCTCGTAGCTGACTGATCTCGGAGGTCTGCAGTAGCAGCTCCTTCTCCAGCTTGTTGGTAGAGAGGGAATTCTCCAGAAGCTGGATCTCTATTCGAGATGTGTGGTTCAGCACCTGGTGGAAGATATGACATTCAATCCAGGAAATCTGTTTTCAGGTGACGAGATCAGCTAATCCAGCAGCTCGCTACCTTGGCCTCGACCACATTGAGTTTGCGTGTCTGCTCCGCTGTGTGCGTGAGGAGGTTTGTTCCGATCTCCAGCATGGTGGCTGTTTGGTTGTGAACGACATGTGACGGTACGTTGGTGATGTCTGGCTTCATGCTCTTCTGGATGACGTTCTCCAACTGAGGGCGAAAAGAGATACACGATAGAAAGTTAAACTGTCAGCAAAGAAAGAAAGAGACAAGACAGACAAATAGAACAAAACAAAAAAGACAAGGTTGACTTTAGACTTTATAATTTCTTTCCAGAGTTAAGTCATTCTGACTTATACCCTCATTAGTAAATAATGCTTCTATGTGTAAGAAGTGAGTTGTGTTGAGAAGCTCAGCATTGAAATACTGCTTTCTGAGCACTAACACCACCCACTCAGTGCATCAAGTTCACCAAATCAAACATGTCAAGAGGTCTGGTATATAAAGACGCAGGTCTCTCCTTCTCTGGGAATATCAACCGATGCCAACTCGCGCTGCCATGCTGTGACCTTTAACCCCGACAAATAAATAATCCAGCCATCTATTCATCCCTCAGACTCCACGTCTTCAGGATATCAGTGCCACTGAGAAGCACAGGGAGTTGATAAATATACCGCTGGACCAACAAACAGATTGGTCCCAGTGGGACGGCCAGTTACCAATGAGGCTGTTTGATGAGTCACTGGGAGGCGAAGTTCAGGCCACAACGCCCAGATCACATTTGAGTCTGGATCACTTTTCTTTAATGAATCCCAACACAAAACTCTATTTAATCACCATCCTCATTTTCACTTTGAGGTTTTGGGGGCAATTCATCACTTTATTTAAACAAAAGGAACGTCAAAATCATCTCTGGTTCCTCCGCACAGTTAGTTCTCTCCGTGCTTTCACTTCAGCACAGATTATACTGAATGACTTACAGCCTTGTCTAAAACACATGAACATTTGAATGGTGAGTAATCTGAAATGTTCAATAAAATCAATTAATATCAGAGGTGCCCCGAGCTGTTTTATTTTTATGGGTCAGCTCAAATAAATCTGCTGCTTTTGTTCCTTAACTCCTGAGTGTTGCAGCGATGCTCTCCTTTACCACAGCCGAGCTCCACAACCAGGACCAGGACCTTCAGAATTTGGATCACGTAGCTCGTGAAAAATAAGGTGTCAGTTTAAGTTTTCCACAGCTGTCATTTCAATGTGTCAGATACATATTTAATCAACATTTAGGTGACTGTAAGTTTTGGATTAGACTCAGTATTGGCAGATACTCCGTATTAAAGGATTCGGATCGAGACACGCAACATGGGAGATAATTAGTTAGTAGTTAGTAGTAATTAGTAGTAGTAGTAGTAGTAGTAGTAGTTGCACACTTACTCAGATTTTGAGCAGATAATTCGGACCACAAATGGAAGCCAATGACAAATTAGAGCAATAACCAGAAAGCACAGAAGGTCGCACAATCCTCTACAATAATTTTAATAAAAGGCAATGTTTAGAAAATGATCACCTGCACCTGGATCCAGATCTGCATCATAACATTCACAGAGAATCACGGGAGATATGTTTCCGAGTAAGTGCAGCAGTTCGTGAGAAAATATATAAAATAACAGACAAACAAACAGACACAAGGGACCAAAAACCTTCTTACTTTAAGTAATGAAATGCAAAAGGCTTGAAAACCCTTCAAAAGCCGTTTCAGTTTGGCTTAAATGTGTTTGTTTTGACTGCTGAAGGCTGACAGCCGACTCATTTTTCATAAGTGCTGACTGATCCTCCAGTTTCACCAACGTTATGTTTTCATGCTTTTATTCCTTTCAGCTGCTGATGTTATCCCCGTTGATTGACTTTATCATATTCATCATTCTTCATGCTCGCTGACGGCACTATTACTCATTTTTACTACCAAATTAAAGTTACTCAAGTGTTACTGTTTAGTCTGCTTCAATCCAGATTCAGATTAAACAAGCATCGCTCTGTTCAATCAGAAAGTGATTTTACGAGTGGCCAGATACGTATCACAGCGATCACAAATCCAAGTGGCCTTTTGCAGGGACTTTTGTGTGAGTAAGTAAATTGCACTAAATTGGAACAAGATGGGGGAAAAAAATCAGATGTTGTGACGCAGCGTGAAGTTAATCAGATAATCAAACGAGGAGAGAAAAGCTGTGACGAGCTGGTTCGTTTCTCCCTCCTGCTCTGCTTCCTGAGATGCTGCACAGTCAGAGACTCAGAGGGGGAAGTAGCTGCAGTATTGCTTTGAATACACAGCATGAACAGATATATGTGGTCTGTGTGTGAGAGAGGGAGATAATAAAGAAGAAAAAATAGAGGATTGAGATTAACTGAAACAAACAAGAAAACCAAAGTTCAGCAGGTTCTTTTTTTTTTGGTCTTTCTTTTGTTATTTTTTTTGTTGAGTCTCTGGAGACACAGTGTGCTGACTTTTTAATTGACCCTTACTTCCTGCTGTAGGATTCGAACGACACACACACACACACACACACACACACACACACACACACACACACACACACAATACATGAAACCTCTCACACACACCAAAGACAGAAACTCTCATGTTGACTGAGAAACTGGCACACACACAAACACAGTTATAAACTACACAAGCCGACCAACGAGCTCTGGGACTACGCAGACATCTCCACGTATGGAGGCCTTGTTTCTGAGATGCTAACTCAAATCACATGTTGGCTTCGCTGTGATCTAGCCCTCTGGGTGACTTCACAGAGGGAGGGTGGGTGGGGGGTGCTGGGTCACCAAACAGCCCGATAACAAGACTGACGCACAGTCAAGTAGCACCGATAGGGATCTGGGGTAACAAGTGCACTGTGGGTCGCTGGAGTGTGTCGAGATCTGAACTGGCAGCTCTGGACCTGAAGGGACACTGAGTGACTGGACTGAGGAAGGTCTGCACGAGGCTGAACTCACCAGAGAGAAGAGGTAGTTTGGGCAAACAGCTAAAAATGAGCCATGTTGATGTTTTAGTGCCAAACTGAAAGTAGTGTGATGTTACGGTGCAGTAAAAAGTGAAGTTGTGGAGTTTGGTTTAGTGGATGAAGGAACAAAGTGTTACCGTCAGAGACCATGGATTCCTCAATCTCTTCATAAGCTTAAAGAGTTAACCTAACACCCTTGAAGTCTTGCTTTTGCCGACCTCCACTGTCTAACTGTCTGACCTTGCTGCAGTGACGTACCGCTGCACTCCAGGACCCCGTTGAGCTCAGAGGTGCCACAGAGCACATTTATAACCGAACCCATCAGAGATGTTGAAACCTGAAAACCTTCAAAGAGTACTCCTCCGATTTAGCTTTGCACTCCCATGATGTTGTCAGACTCACGATGGACACAAAAAATGTTGCTGCAGAACCAGAGATTTTGTCTTTATTCCTCACAGTCAAAACCTGGCACCTACATTACCCACAATGCAACTTGAACGGCGACAGTTCTGAGTCGGTCTGATATTTGTGCTTGTTATGCCAGTAGCGGCTAATGTAGCGTGGCGCCTGTAGCCTGCAGCAGAGATGAGCAGCGGGCTGCAGAGGTCTGATGAGTTCACTTCTTTCTAACTCCACACCAACAGATTGTTTTCAATATCAGACTTGTAGTCTTCAACTGACGCTGACTCAAGTGACATCACTTGAGGACATTTATCAGACTCCACTCAGCTCCCTCTGAGACACTAAAGGCTTTGTACCACTTTTTTTTTTACATATGCAGTCATACTCCCCAACACCTGGAAATGGACTAAAACTGGCTACAGCTTGGAGAATAAACATGACTGATTGTGAAAAAGTGACGGTTCTCTTCAGGAAATAAGAACAGTCATTTAGATTTAAGGAATATTGGTTTCTCTGATTAAGACGTGTGGGATATGCCGATATTATTCAGGTTCTAGGATCATTCTTTGGACATGTATACAGTGCATTCAGAATATGTGTCTCAGTTGGGGTTTTTTGCCTGTTTACAGTCAGCTCTGCGCGTTGGAAACAACTAGCCAACCGTTTGCAGGGCTCGGGTAGAGATGCATGCACAGAAGAAAAGCCCACATTTCTAGTGGGAAGGAGAAACACAGCTACTGTTAAACATGATGAAAGACAGATATCAACAGGTTTTTGGATATGAGCAAATATCACAACACCGACCTTTTCAAGAAGGTGGTTGAACAAATGAAAGAGGGAGGCTCAGTTCACAGGGCTGCACAGGGCGAACAGGGCTGCATGTAAACAGGAATATTAGTGGAATATTCATTTTAATTAGTCATGGAAACAGCTTAGTAGGAATATTGTCTTTTTCAGAAAAAAAAGGGCAAAAACCAGAACATTTTGTAAATGTAGTCACTGATACACACACACACACACACACACACACACACACACACAGTGGCCATCAGCTGATACGATGATATAATTTGACTTCATTGTGAGCTTGACGAATCTGAACAGACGATACAGGACAAAAATGCTGATGCGTACTTGCAGAGCTTGTATCAGAGAGTCCAGATGTTTTGGCTGAATCTCAGAAGGTTATGAAGCATCAGAACAAGCCAACAGCCTCAGGCTTCATTTGCAAGCAGCGCTCCACTTGACATACTGTCGGGAAATATCTCTCTGTATGGTGCCTGACTTTTACTCTGCTTTACCCTCGACAACTTTCATTCCCTCTCTCTTTCTCTGTCTGCATCTCTCATGTATGAACTTATCTTGAGGTGTGCAAAGAATCGCTTCATCTCTCCGGCTGGTCCTTCGCTGTTTCTATATCTTCATTTATCTCTTTTCCCTCTTTCTTGTGTCCTTTTACTTTCACTCTCTGTCTCTTTGCTGTCTCAAAACAGCTTCCTGTGCTGCTCAAAGACCACCAGGCACCATTACAATCTGGCACCTGGTCGCTACGTTTTTAGTCCCGCCCTCGCTGTTATTGGCTGGGGGCAACACACCCACTGCCCAAAGGTTGACGCCCAGAAACGTCCTGAAACAGACACCGCCACACACATTATTTTAGTTTGAGTCTATACATTGTTTTTTACTCATTCCGCCTTCAGTCAAAGTTAAGGTGGCCTAGTGGATACTTTCCTATGATTGGTCAAACCTTCATGAATTCAAGCTGATAAGAAGTCTTTAAGTGACCCTCTTGTCAATCAATACACAAAACATTTATTATTATTTTCATTAGAATGTATTTATGCATCAGTTTGAACAGTAAGTTGATGGTCCAGTGTTCATTTCTAGCTTGTAGAGAGGAGAATTAAACAAGAAACAGATGCAATTTTTACTTTCACTTTCTCTACTTTAGTGCTTAAGTAACTTTTAATGCTTTTTATGGGAAAGCTGAATTTGTGAAAGAAGTAGGAGTGGGAAAGTAGTGGAGAGGACCCAAGTTAGTCCTGTTATGTTGAATCTTGTTCCCACAGGACGCCAGCATGAGGACTCTGTATCCGAAGTGGGCCAAACACAAACAAGGCTGTTCCCAAAAAAAAAACCAGGATTGAAACAGATCTTCTTTCATGTTCTCCTACAACCGACAGTCAGCCGAGTGGAGGGTTGATTCATCTGTGGTCACTAGAGAAATAACCCCCCTCAAACACACACACACACACACACACACACACACTCGGCACTCAGACATCCAATGAACCAATGGGCTAAAGCACATACAAGTTTCCTGCAAATAAAAGACAACTTCTTTTAAGCCCAGGTGTGATAAATTAGAAGATTTTTGACTTTGCTGATTAAACAAAACCAAGAGATTGATGATGAAACACCAGATTATGTTGAAAATCAAGCATTTTTCAAGGAGTATATTGGAATTCAAGCATATTCCTAACCTTGAAAACATAACGGTTAAAATTAAGCATTTTCCAAAGTTTCAAGACTTTGTACGAAACCTGGTATTAGTGTGGCTGTAGCCTAACAGAGTTCTCTGCTGTGCCACTTAACCAGATCTTACAGTGTAATGACCTTCTAAATCTGTTGTGTGTTAGATCCCCAACACTGACAGTCAGAGACTGAAGGGTCACAGCTCTGTGTGTGTGTGTGTGTGTGTGTGTGTGTGTGTAAATGAATGAGTGAGTGAGTGTATGTCAGTAAATGCTACTATCTACAACGTATATATGTGTGTGTGCGTCTCAGTTTGACTGCCGGGTCACGGCTACATCCACGACAAACATCTCAATCATCTCACCACAATTAGAACCAGATGGGCTAAGTCAACACAGTGGTGTGTGTGTGTGTGTGTCAGTGTGTGAGTGGACTTGCATGTGAATGTATGTACTTCAGTGTAGGAGTGTGTGTTCTACTACTCAACAGTCATTTGTATGTTTCAGAGTGTGTGCATAACTACATAAATACAGTATGTAAGTACTTGAGGTTTTAAGAGCGCTGCTGATGTGCTACTACTTGGTCAATATTTTGCACTTTCCATCGTCTCTTTAAACACAGCTCTTTTTATTTTAAAACATATATTTTACATATTTTTTATTATTGGAAATGTCTATTTTATATTTATGATTCTTGACTTGCAGTACTTGTTTTCTCTTATGTTTATTGTATGTACCAAAATACAAAGTAGCACATCAGTTTGAACCCAGATCTTAAGTCCACACACATACAAATGTTGTTGTGTTTCAGTGCATAAGGACACTTCAGTTTACAAAAAAATTCAGTCAGGTAATCGAGAGAGAAGAGAAAAAAATGTCACTCAAGGAATTCATTTTTGTTTTTCCCTGTTTTATAAGAGCTGGTAGTAAAGTCTAAAGTCTGTGTATTTTTTTTAATAAAAAAAGAAAATAATGAGGCATCTTAAGACCTGTGACACATACTTAAACTCAGTTGAGAGAACTGGTATTCAAGCAACATTTGTGTTCTCTCTGTTATCAGTAAAATACAAATGACCGTCCTGTATTCCCACAATCCAACAATTTCACATTTTCTTCAATAACATGGACAATAACTGTTTTTTTTCCAACCTACCAGACTTTTACAGAAGAGGTCCCCAGACAAAAGGCTCCTCAGGGGGTTAAAGTTAGAGAAAATGGCTCCTTGGGGAAGTCTATTCATTAACATGTTTCTTGATGAAACAGAGTATGACAGACCATCCGAGGGTAAAGACTCAGCAGGGTGAGTAATGGCTGGTTGGGAAAAAACATTTTTGTGGAATTACTGCTTCAGTTCAGGGCCATAACCTGTCCTGCTGTGTGACCGTCTGGTTCAAGGAAAACGGCCCACAGGACTGGAGGTTAATGCTCTTGTGTAAAAAGATGGTTTCCAAACCAGTAAAAAAATGCAAACAGTGAAATAGTTAGTTGAAATAGCCCTGAATTAGATTTGAGAATGGGCTGCAGGAAAGGTGTAGGATAAATAAATGAACTGCAGCAGCCGTTGTTTCTGCACTCACTGTACAGAACAGTGTGTTCACTCACTCAACTACACAGATACAGAAAAGACACTTCCAAGTTCGTAACATTACCTGTATGTCCTAATCTATTTACTATGACAATAAATACAGCCGGTGTTTTATGAAGTATTAATGACGGTGCTGTCATAGCGCTCCTCCGTCAGCGTGTTTGAACAGATGGTGCTGGATGGACGCCACTCGATGATGGAGTCATTGACTGGATGATAGACAATGTGGTTGAAATTAGTTTGGTAAAACAAGAAGAAGAAGAAATGATTGTGGTCGAGGATGTTTCGGTTCTCAGTGGAGGAGACAGAGCGACAGTGATGCAAAGAGGAAGAGAGAGCGAGACTCTGTGGTTTATGTAGTAAATGGGTTTAGATGGTGTTTCTGTTTCGAGTGTTTCATGATTTCTTCCATCCATAAGACAGGAATAATGCGGCTTGTGAGAGAACCAATACTTGCAGTATTTTGCGAAACGCCAGGGGAATAAGCCAGATGATTGTAATAAACCAACATGGCTGCACTCGCTGCACCAGAGCTAGTTGTTGCTGAGGAGGATTGTATCTGTCTGTATCTATTAAATGTGGTGGCAGTCTCTCAGTTGGTCCCTGTGGTCCCTCATGGTCGCTCTTGGAGGCTTGTAAAGGCGTAGCTGCTCAGCCAGTCCAGCTTCGAAGGCGTCCATGTTGAAACAAAACACTCAGCGCACGTCGCCCGTGTCGTCTAGTTACAAAAAATTCAGAGATGCACAACCAAGTGACCGCGGAGCCTTCACGCTTGATGTCATTTTTTTGCGCGACGGATGCTGCGTCGACTCCCGCTTCACTCTCTCCCATCCTTCCTGCCTCTCTTCATTGTCAAACTGTTCAAAAGCTAATTGCAGCCACAACAGTCTTAAAAGTGTCGAAAGGACAGAAAGAGGACTTTCATATGTCTGATTACAATCAGGGTTTTGAATACCTGCGGCCCCCAAAGAGCTGTGGGAGGAGAAAGTTTTGAATTCACTCATTTTAGGGGCGATAAAAAGGGAATGTTTGAACCCCTCAGTGGCTGTGGAGCTTGGCCTCACGCCAGGGTGTGTGTGTGTGTGTGTGTGTGTGTGTGAATCAGAGAGAGAGAGGACAGAATGAGAAAGAGAAAGAGAGATTTTCCAAGAAGCTCTGCGTGGTTGTGGTCAGTTTGGCACTCGGCCACAAGTCACTGGGAATCTCTCCCTCTTTTACTCCCCCCCCACCCCCCACTACTCTCACCTCCTCACTTTCATCTGTTATTCATCCAATATCTCACCCACCATCTTTATACTCCTTCACATGTCTGTCTACCTACTGCTCTACTTCGTCTCTCCATCCATCCTCCTCCAGGCCCAAATTCTCTCCATCTCTCCGCAGTATTTTGGTCTCTTTCTTTCTATCCTCTCCACCTCCTCCTCTTCTTCCTCCTCCTTCTTTTTCATCTCTTCTACCCCTCTATCAGTCTGTCCTCCCTTTGCCCCTAAGCTTGTCAATTTATATGGCAACTGAAATCTCCCACAATGCCAACTCACAGCTGTAGAATGATGAATGACTCTTTAAACTGGGATCTGAAAACAAAATGAACCCCCATTCTCTCTCAGTCTGACACACACACACACACACACACTGAGGAGGAGTATTTTATCCCCGTCCAGCTGATAACAGCCTGTCTGCTCCGTTAACAGATTCGGTGGCCTTTTGAACAGAAGATAAATCTCACTTTCAGTCTCTCTCTGTTTCCTCCTCTTGCTTGGCTATTTGTCATCTAATGTGTCGCGTCTCAACGTCTGGCTGGAGGTCCCAAAAATGGCCCCTAGAGACACTGAACAGGGGCCCTGATTTTACAGTAACAGTGGACACATATAGACCGAGCAATAATTTTGTTTCCACTTCTGATGTGAAGTGCTTCTTGCTGTGGTCTCAAACAAACTGCAGCTGCTCTTTTCTTGTTCAGACATGGCAGCTATGCTAACGACCCAGTTCTTCTTCTGTTTCTCCAAAGCAAACCTAAAATACACTGGACCTGAACACATCACTTACGCTGATTTATGCCAAGAAAGACCTACCTAATGTGTGTTTCCAATGCTCCAGAACAAACAAAGATGTTAAACTAGTGGCGTCTGCTGCAAAGGCACATAATGCAGAGATGCAAGCAACTGTTCTCCACATGTTGAAGCAACAGCCAGCATTCATGTAAATGTCAGACTTACTATCAGTTGACAGAAGGGCAAGAGGAAAAAAATGAGGAAAGATTTATAGAATATTATTCACTGTAAATACAGATAATGTAGGATATATTATGGAAAAGAAAAACTAGGACAGCACTCCAGTATGACTATTTATTATATTATATTATAATATTGCCACACGAACGTTTCGACCAAGATGCCCTTCATCAGCATGTTTGTTAGATTAGAAATTATTAGACCAGCAGTCCAAAACCCAACGATAGATAGATAGAAAGAAACCAGAAAGATTTATCAATTTTAATTTCCGACTAATTTTCTGTCGATCAGCTAGTCAATTAATCAACAAATCGTTGCAGCTCTTGAATAGTTGTCTGGCAAGCTTTAAAAAGAAAAAAGTGTTTAACATAAGCGAATGTTTGAACATGTAAACACTATACAGGTCAAAAAGTATTTTACATTTTGTACTGCCGGGTATACAACGTAACACTATGTCAGAATAAAGTAGAGGAGAGTAAAGATGTCTGTTGGAGTCTCAGTGTTTTGTGCTGACTGATGGTTTTGTCATATGCAGAACTCCTGCTTGGTCCGATTTCCTTTACAGAGCTGAGGAAAGGAAAAAAAAAAACATCAGCTGAGATCAGAGTCATAGAAACTTTGAGTCTCAGAAATCAGAAAAGGACACGAGCTGTTTCTCGTTCAGGTTACGTGAGAAATATTTTTTTATTTTATTTTTATGGCTTTTTAAATTAAATCTTGCAAATCTTGTTAATGGCTGTACATCTAATCTTGTGAGGTCCACAACTTGATGAAGGTAATCCACATTCGCCAAAGCTATGTGTGTGTGTGTGTTCAATATTTGTTTAATGTAAGCTGTCATCTGAGTGTAACTAATGGCCATAAAACTCAGCCATCAAACTCTCCATGGAAAATGTTGAGGAAAAGCAGCAGATTTATACACAGTTTGGGAGCTGGTGTGTGTTTTTAAATGCTTACATTCAATACTGGACATATGTTGATCCACTTTGGATGTAAAACAGAAACCATGTATTCATGATGCATGAAGGAGGTTTCTCTGCAGGACAGATCAAGTGAGGCTGCAGTGAGTTAGATTTTAGGGCAGCAAACGTTTTGTGGAGGGCAGATCTGCTGCCTCAAATAGTGTAACATCTTTATCTCTTATTGTCACGGTCAGGTGCTCATTTTCTTAGAAGATGGGTCTTATCTAATATCAGCCTTTCAGAGGGCAGACGCCAACATGAAAAAGAGAAACAAAGAGAGAGGTGGAAGAAGAAAAAACGAGAAAGTATTTTGGTTTAGTTCCTGCCTTCAGGTAACCTACATGAACTGAAACCACCGCTCTCTCTCATATACTTATATTATAGGTTTCTGCCTGTGAGTAGCTGGTGCAGCCACAAGGTTTCCTGTTAATGAATTCTCTTGGACATAACAACAAATCATTTCTCCAGTACTATCTGTCCCGTGATCAGCTGAACAACTGAATGGCTACTTTAATGTTCTTCACTTTACCACCTACCCTCCTCCTATTATGGCTCCTTGTTATCTTACACACTTTTTCCAGAGTAACATTAACAAAGCTGGCAACATCAGTGATCCCACCTATAAACTGAACCTGCACTCTGTCATCTGTTTAACAGAGTGTTAAACAGATGACAGATGGGGCGTTCAAGTGACAGAATTTTCTTACTGTAGAGAAAAACGAAAGAACATGAGAAACAACTGTCTGCCATTCAGTAATAACAGACCTCAGAAAGTCTTTGCTGGTCTATCAGAGCGGAGTACTAAAAAATAAAAAAGAACTGTTAAAAAAGTTTTGTAAAATGTAGACAAAGATGGCGGGTTACAGTCTGACATCAAAATAATCATGTATACCTCTGTAGCTGTTATCACTGTTAATGTTTATCCTGAAGCATGTTGTTTATTTATGGTTTACTACCGGGATGTTGGTGGTCTGCTGGTCAGAGAGACGACTCTGTTTGCTTTAGCGCAGTAGACAATAAATGGATGACATTCCTGAACCCTCACCTGCTCTGGAGATGCTGATAACATCAAACAACAAATTAGCATGGTGTCCTGAGCGCTCTGCAGTTCCTAAAACTTCATTAAATCTGCGGAAGGAAGATTTTAGGGAAAAATACACCTGTCAGCCTCAAGGTGAACTGCAGAGGCCTGACACACCAGAGACTAAACGTTCCTGAACAGCAGCGAGCAGAGCTTCGTCCAGAAACAGCAGAGCTCATCGGTCTATTATGCTTTATGTAAAGCATAATAGACCGGCCATGTGGGTAACATGAGTGTGCAGCTTATTGAATCATGTTATTGAATCATCGAGTCAAGTCCAACTGTTGTTTTGGCTGCTACAGCCACATATCTGCTCTGTATATCACTTGTCCTGTGTTCAGAAACCAAAAAGAACTGCTGTCCTGCAGCTCAGCTTGTTGAACGAGCGACCGAACAAACATTCACCGGGAAGAAGTGCACAGTCACGTCAGTTCTACAGGCTGGATAGCTAATTAGCTGATCAGCTGTAGCACATTAAACAGCATGTAAACTTACCTGCAAATGTCATGTCGGCCTGTTTAGATGCTGGCGTGGTTCTTACAATTCAATACCACTAATAACACAAGTAAGTTTGTTTACTTTGACTCTCGTTCCCCTGCAGGAGCTCAGCCTGCCAGCTGCTGTCAATCAATGATAGCCAGGGACACGCCCCTTCAGCCAGCTGAGATTGATTGATTGATATTTCCTTTTAATAATAAGAAAAAACTACAACAATAACAATATATTAAAAAAAACATGTTGACATTATTTTTGACTGCAAAAAGGGATGATTACATGTGACTTCAGTTGGACTTAGAAGGATTTGTGGGGAGTGTACTCAGTTTTAGCTCTTGCTCACATTTGAGAGGAGCAGCCAGCAGTTTCCTGGTACAATTTTAAAAATTAATTTATACTGACTATTTCTTTTTATATATGATGAAGCCTAAACTCAAGATATTATAGGAAATATATTATACATGTTGGACAGCTTTCTGCTAAAGAAATAGTCCCAATGAAAACTGTTGATAGTGAGGTTTGTAAATGATCTTGAATAAGTGGGATTATGTTTCTGTATACATTTTGCAATTAGAAACAGTTCAGGGGGCTAATTTCTACGCTTACTTTCAGACAGACTCTAACACTGAGTGTGGTGAGTGCAAAGTTAGCATAAGTCATGGCCACAATAATTGAAAATAAGACCCACCCCTTTTCAGCAATAACAGCAATAATTTCACAATTATTTTGCACCAAAAAAACGAGCATATAAATATTTTTCATTACTTCGTAACTATTTCAATATAAACTGAGTCATTTTACGTATTTATACCCACTTAGAGAAATCCATAAGACCAAAGGCCCCCTTTGACTTCAGGGCCCCTGCAGATGCCTAGTTTGCCCTAGAAGTAATCCATCTATGGCTAGATGTCACTGTGAGATAAGAGGGAAAAAATGTATTTCTGAGATTTGGGTGAACTGACCCTTTAAGCCTGCAGTGAACAGAAACTGAGGCTTCAGAAGGCACCGCTGTAGGCTGAACGTCCACTTGATACTGACGCTTACTGTCCAGACGACCTCCCCTGAGATACTCACAAAGTGAAACACAGACATCAAAACCTCTCCACAAAGACTGTTTCCCCTCAAGAGAAACACTTTCATTACAGACAGTGCCATAAGCAAATCAACAAACTAAGCATCCTGCAATACGCAAGAAAATTCAATACACAAAACATGTCAACAATTTCAGCCCAGACGTGCTGTAAACACTTCCCCTCAGTTGTTTGTTCATATGGAGAAACTGCAAGTAAAACAATTTCCCCTCAAAACACACTTCATATTCTCTGTCCTTAACTTGTAATTACATGGAGGTGCGGGGTTAAGGCTACATTTGATTGCGCCAGCAGATTCCAGCCGATTAATTACGTATTATCATAAAGTTAGGACTGAGCCTGAAGTGGATTTTCTGTTTTCTTTGCAATTCAGATGGTGCTGGCTTCCCCCAAACTGTGCCTGAGTGCTTTGACCCGGCTGCTCAGAGGGAAAGAGCAGCGCCAGGCCAAAAGGAGAGATTCCTCTCTCAGGCTCACATAAACAAACACAGAATGGCCAACGGCAGTGTAAAAGACAACTGGAGTACTGAAAATACTCAGAACAAGTAATGCCACCTCAGTAAAATCGTACTTAAAGGGTAATTCTGGTATTTTTAAACCTGGGCCCTATGTTTTTTTTAACATATTTTGGGGTCTAAATGACTAATAGGTACCCATAGTTTTGGAATTGGTCCAGTAGATCGCCTCAGCCAACCAAAGTAGGTACAAAAATAAAGAAAGAAAAAATAAAGCATGCTCAGGCAAAAGTAGCATTTTTAAAAAAACTGAATTTAGTTATATAACTCTATAAGTGTAGTGAAAAGTATTTCCCATGATAGTTGGTTTAGCACCACTTCACTGAAACTATCCCAGCCACGAGTTTTGACTAATATTTAAAATATTTTGCTAATAAACATGTTCAAGTTCTGTTCAGTCCCTCAGGGCTATCAGGATGACGGTGCAGTTTCTGAGGATGTGATGAGGACAGTGAGTTTTGTGAAAAGTAAAAATGAGTTGAGATTTAAATGTTAAATGTTCAGAGTAACAGATCTTTACCCTGATTTACCTGGCATATTCTGCTCAGATAAAACAGACTCAGGTGTACAGGTGTGATTAAAGTGATGATGCTACGCAAACTCAAGATGACTGACCATCAGCCTGTTTTGTGTAACAAGTTTACAGATAAGCCTTCATTGACCTTAATCAATTTGACCAGATGTTAGATGACAACTGAACCAAATGGAACAAACATCTCAACAATGTTCTGCTTGTTATATTAAAAAAAAAAGTGTGAATCAGCTGTGTGATCATTGCTGCAACAGAAATGCTTTACTCAGTGTGAATCCCGCGTCCTGCTCAGTTGTTGGGTGCCACAGCACTTATTTGTGATGCTGTAAAGCCCTTAGTGTGTTAAACTGTAAAAACAAACATCCCTGAGCTGACGATGTGCAGTCTCTGATGTTGGTACAGTGCCTTCAACATGGCCTTCAACTATGCTAAAGAAAGCACAACTGGTCTCATATCACCAGCTTCCCTGTTGTAAGAAATAAGACACTTTCAAACCTGTTGCACAAAAAAACAAAAACATATCTGAGATTACTGGATTTCAAAGCGAATTTCACAGGCAAGACTTGTTCTTAAAACAACCTCCCCCTCACCAGTGACCCAGCCGTGTGGATTTATAACAGCAGAATTGCAACACGTTCCATCTACTAATGTTAGAATGTCAGTATTTTGAATGGCGATTCATTACTTCTTCCCTGGACGTCTCTGTTGGATCCCTGCTATATTTAACCAACTTAGGCCAGACACCACCAGACATCGTTGTGTAGGAGGACACTTGGCTTATCTGACTGTAACTTCCATCTTAAAGTGGGCCAAAGTGACGATTTGGCTTGTTCAGCCGCTACAGTGAAAGTATCCATCATGTTTGAGAACAACCGAAAAGTCCCAGATGAGTTCAGGAACACGAGAGGGTGGGGCGGCAAGAGTTCATCCTGACCCTGCCAACATGCCAATCCTCAACCATGTTCAGGGTGAGAGCTGTGAAGAACAGAAGGGACATACAGAGCTACTCTAGTGAGGTGCTAGTTTTCAGGCATCAAATAAAGAAGGGAAGAGCAGCACCCTCATAGCTTTAATACAGTCTTTTCCTAATGATGTTCAGGAACCTGAAAAAAGTGTGCCAAAACATCAGTTGTTTGTTTGTGTGCGCAGCTTTCACTCCTTTCCTGCAAGGGTGAGAGCTGTTCCTGCTGTCATTTCTACTGGTCGACAACAGAAGTCAACACAGGTCAAAGATAACTTGATCTTTTAATTGTAACTGCTAACTCTACAGCACACTGAAATTTAGGTACCAATTAGTGTACTTATTTAATAAATACTGGGACACTGATGACATATTTTCTATGAAGTACATCCTTCCTGTGCCCTGACTCTCACGTTCACGTTCACTACCTGCTCAACTGGTGACCAGTCGCAGCCTTAATGTTTTGTAATTAATTCTTACACATTTATCAGACTAAACAGAGACTTTGACTGATGGTAATCTAAAGTAATGACCACATGCTGTGTCTCAATTTGCATTCTTACACTTGATATTTTGAGGGCAGAAGTGCGTTCACTCTGACAATTATGGCTTAATGCAGGGCACTGTGAGTACACTGTGAGTGCTATGGAACTGTGCCAGTAGGGGTCGCTATAGCAACAGAACATCGACTGAAACTAACTGACGGTGGCAGACACTAAGCAACGGACCCTTCAGAGCCTTTGAAACCAAAACTTGTGGGATTTACAACCATATAAATACACCGTACTGTCTCAGCCAGCGGGGGAAAGACCACTGAAGCACTTGGGATCATGTAGCAGTGAAACCTTCCACTAAAACAACATAAATGAGGTAATTGAATGTGGTGGGGGCACATCAAAGTAAAGGGCGGTAAATCCAAAGTGTCTGTATAGAGTTTGCACTGGAATAAACACACGCCCCTGTTTAAGTGTGTTTCGTCTCTGATTAAACTCTGATTAGAGTCATACATGTAAGCCGGAGCTGTTTGAAAAAAACGCCTGTTCCTGGAAGCATTACATCGCATAAAGTAAATATATAATAAAATTATCCACTTTAGCTACAATCATTACCTAAACTTCAGTGTTTCTATTTTATTCATCAAGGTTTAAAACTTCCCCATAATCTGCTGAACAAACTATTTATCTTATTTGTAGTCTTCACAATCTTACCAAAATATATGTACATGTGATAAAGTGTGTAAAGACACTTTTTGCAATTGACCTTATAAACGAACATTTTCTTTGGATCAGAGAGGTGAAGAAAGCAGTGAATGTTCATCACAAGACCTCCTGAGAAAACAGAGTAATGGCAAAATAATCGACTTTCCAATCCCACCCGAGTGTGTGTGTGCGTGTGTTTGGATGGCTGTGTTTTTATGGGTGGGTTGTTGACTGTGAATATATTATTTGAAAGTATGTGTGTGCTCATCATTACTGAGAATGTACTCAAACGGCAAGCAACATCAGAGTGGACGGTACAAAGTGGCCAGTTGGTGTTTTTATATCGCGCTGATGCTGATACCACAGCTGTTTAGACCTGCTGCGTCTCAATTCGTGTTCTTCCGTACTTCCACTATTTTAAGTGCATGAGAGAGAGAGTCAAATGTTGGCAAATCAAATAGAAGAAGAAGAAAAAGAAGAAGAAGAGGTCAAATGTCGCGATTATTATTTCCGGTAAATGCACAACAGCCATGTTCGATTTGAGACAACACTGCCCTGTCAGACTACACGGAAGTGTACGCCCACACATATTCACAACCATTCAAACATCACACTACCTGGACACTGTGCTGCTACTTCTTCTTCTGTCTGCGTGGGCATCAATTGTGTGTCTGTTGCACTTAAGACGGCGCTCTCCACCACGGTCACCAAAACACCAAACGAGGGAATAACTTTGGGAAGCATTGTGTCCATCCCTGCAGAGAATCTAAGACAAGGAGCACTGAAGACATTTATGCCCCCAGCAGGACTACATGTTTGAACTTTGAACATTTGGCTAACTTTGGCTATCCACTCCGTACAGAGTTTACTGAGAAAATAATATTATCTGTTGTTGGCAGGGACACTGTCGACTAACATAGAGACATTATAGCCTTTAGTAACTTTTACTCTTTATCCCGGGTTGCCTCTGGGGAATCAATTAAATTAGTTAGATTTTTTAAAAATCATTATCTACTATTTATATAATTGGGCCAAATGAAAGCTGAATAAAAGCACGTAGCACTAAGTGGACTGAATTAATGGCAGTAGCCTAAGCACTTGACGACAGGTTGAATAATCATTACAAACACAAACTGTATTACTCCAAGAACACAAACACTCTCCAAAAGACGTCAGTGATGAAATATCAGTATTCATCTTGAGAACTGTCTGTGTGTGTGTGCTTGATGGTGTTTTATTTGTACACTACTACAAGAAGTGATTGATTTACACTCATTTAAGAACGTATTTGGCCTGTGCCATCAAATAAAATCACTTCGTACGGCTCTTACTCATTATTAAATAACATAATATCCTTGTTTGACTTGGCCACCTGTCTTGGCAGCAGAGAGCGATTTCATCAAAACAGGGATTATTTATCCAGTTTGAAATTAATCTGAACACTTTAAAGCCCAAATGATTCAGAGTTAAATGCAGAAGGGTTTTGCAGCACTTCTACCTGAAATAGTTTTTTTAGTACAAAATTCCCTATTTTTTTTTATTACCTTTCCACTGCAGCTCAACATGGAAACACAGTGAATTTTATGCTAAAAAGACGATGATGATTTGTCTAACTCAGACTGTTGAAGCCTCATGTTAGCTTCGGATAAACTTTGGTATGCATTTGTGCACAGAGCGAGGATTTTGTCCCCCATCACTTACAGTGAAACACATTATGAAGGGATCTCTTAATGTCCAGTATGAACAGGAGGGATTATTACAGCAAGTATAACCTGTTATGCAATGTTCATATGGACACCAGACTGTTGACTTCAAAAGCTAGAAAGATGAAAGTAGAAATCCAAAACTTGAACGTGTGAGCGTGGACTTTTTTTGTTTAATGCACAACTTTACATCACACTTACAATTACACTTTTTAAAGTTAGGAAATTATCCTTACAGTCACTTTATAATACTATCAAATGTAGTGGTTATTGTTATAAAATACTCACTGTTTTGCCAGCAGTGCTGCACAGTCATAACTGATTTGAGACAGTGACTGAGCTATCACTAAGTCAGGGAAGCTAATGAGTGAGTATGAAGTTAGCAAATGACTCAGCCATCCCTCAGCTGCAGCATCACATATACAATTGTCAAAAAAAGAAAGAAAAAAGATGCCTGACTTGGACTATCCTGGATAAGTTCTGCAGAAGTCGTCTGAGAGGTTTTAATGGAGGATTTGCACTTGTTATGCTTTTAGTGAAGACTGGAGTTTTTCTTCAAGAAATTCATGAGTTGCACTGAATTCTAAATGGCAAACTAAAACTACATTTCCACTATGAAGAAAACAACGGTGCTGGGAAAATGCACAGTACTACGAAGAATACATTCTGTTTGTTGACATCATATTACAGGATTTCTGGACAAGTCACAAAAACGTAGACAAGTACCCCTTGGTAACATTTGGGCCCACCGTTAAATTAAATTAAAAAAAACAATGTAAACAAAGGAAAAAATAATTTTGTCACCTGTCTGCCCACTGTCATTAATTATGAAATAACAGTCGTGTCTAATTATTGTTGTTTAATTAAACCACTTTGTCTCACTCAGTGTTACTAATCAATCTCACACACACATAGAGCAGATCACATGCTCGATTAACAGCTCATCCATCTGATAAATTAAGTTTCAACATACTGCTCTTTCAACACACACACACACACACACACATGTACTGTTCATGACCACATTACGCTTTTTTATGCATGCAATATCCTCTTGTGTACACATACACACTTACACACACACACACACACACACACACACACACACACACACACACACACACACAAACACAGGGAGAGAGCAGAGGCAGCTCTCAGGGCTGTAATGGGAAAGTTGCTGACTGTGGGTTTGTTTCTGGTCCAGCTGTTCTGCTGACAGCAGCGTTTCTCTGGGAAAAGCTAATTGACAAATGAACCCAGTAAATATGGACATCCAAAGGGAATCAAGACAGCTGATTAGAGAGGGATGCTGTGTGTGTGTGTGTGTGTGTTTGTTTCTCAACATCTGTCCACTGACATTAATTGATCAGTAGAGCATTTCCTGTGTGTGTCTGTTTGTTTCTGTTTTATGCATTTGTGTGTTACTTGTGTATGTTTGTTATGTGTATCACACATTGTATCGACTCACAATATGTTGTACAAGAGAAAGAGAACGACTGCATAACATAGTGTTTTACTTTGTTTTTATATATGCATGTAATCATGGTGTCTCTATGTGCAATAGATCAGCTGATTAGAAGTGTGTGTGTGTGTGTGTTTATATAGTGTATCTCGGTATCTGGGTTTACTTAAGCGCTATTAAAAAGGTCTCAAAGATTTTGGAAAAATCAGTGAGATAAAAAGCAGTTACACAGAATAACATGGAGAAATTATCAGCAATGATGTTATGGATTTGTTCATGAACCAACTGTGTTCAACTACAATGTGTACATGAGCTCACACACACACACACACACACACACACAGTTCCTTGTTAAAATAGGTGAGACTGAGCGTTTCTTGGAGTCCAACTCAGACCACAATTTGTTAAATTAGATTTAACTTTATTTCTCTGCTTAACAAATTCAACTAGATGGTGTGTGTGTGTGTGTTTATTTATTGTATATCATTAAATGTAAATCATTAAATTTTAGTGTGAAGACTTGGTGTAAGGTTAGGGTTAGGCAGGTAGTGGTTATGGTTAGGCTAAGTCTCCATGAAATTAATGTAAGTCAATGTAATGTCCTCTGAAGTGATGAAAACTGTGTGTGAGTGTGAGTGTGTGTGTGTGTGTGTGTGTGTCAGATGTTAAGCAGCTGGTGTAGAGACAGATGAAGAGGCTGTGGCTGATGTGATGTCCTGCAGTAAAGTGCTGCTATCACCGTCTGTCTGACAAACTGATAGATCCTCTCTCTTAGATCCCATTCTCGGTCATGGACATAAGTATGTGGACAACTGAACATAACCATGATTGTGGAACATCTCATCCCAAAACCACAGGCATTGTGTGTGCTGCTCTAACAGCCTCCGCTCTTCTGGTTTCAGTCTTTCCACCAGATGTTGGAACCTGGCTGCAGGGATTTGCTCCCATTCAGCCACAAGAGCATCAGTGAGGTCCGACACTGATGTTGGGTGATCAGGTCTGGCTCACAGTCCAGTTCCAGTTCAACCCAAAGGTGTTGGATGGGGTTGAGGTCAGAGCTCTGTGCAAGTTCTTCCACACCTAACTGGGAAACCACTTCTTTAGGGAGCTGGTTTTGTGCACAGGGCATTGCTGAATCAGGAAAGGGACAAACACAAACTGTTGAAAAGTATAAATATAACTTAAATCCCACTATATGCATCTGTCCTCCCTCTCTCTTCTTTGTTTCTGTCTTATATTTCCTCTCCTCCCCTCCATTTATCTTAGCTAACTTTATCTCTTTCACCCTCTTTGTTCCTCTCCGTCTTGCTTGCTTTGCTCCACTGTAGTGATTTATGGATTAACAGGCGACATGTCTGGAAGTGTTGAACTATGTCTTCCTCTCGGTTTCATCCTCCTCTGTATTTCTCTTTCTCGCCTGTCTCTCTGTCCCTCTCACATACTCCCACTTTCTGCATCTCTGTACCTCTTTCTTTTACACTCGTATACTGTGATGTTTCATCTAATCAAAACAGTTTTAATCAAACATCTGTAACTAAACGTAGACGCCCCCACAAAAACCACGCCAAATAATTAGTCACAATGATTCGCACAGACTTCTGGGAACGCTGACAAAAACATACTGGAATGGATTTTTTTTTAATCCAATTTAATATTTCAACAGCTCAAGCACTTTCTGCACAGACTCTTCAAGCTCCTCCATCATTACCATCCTCATCCTCATCCTGGTCGTGCAGTAAAGAAGCTGCTTCCCATCTCTCTTTCGAGCTGGTCTCTACACATGTTCTTATTGTTGTAAATCAGAGTGGGTATCAGATTATAAAAAGCTACGCAGAACAAAGATCTTCAATATAATCATGTAACATGGAGATCCATGAATATACAGAACGTAGAGGAGCAGAGTTTTGTAAATTGTCCATAAATGATTGTCTTTTTCTGCTCCAGATCTCAAGTCCAATTGATGATTTTAAAGTAAAACCAAAAGCTTAAACCAAAATCACGTGAGAACTCAAAAAGAGCCCATTTTAGAGTTACATGGAAGCAGGGTTTTGTTGACTTCATGCTTTTGTAAAAAAAGTTTGTATTTTATGTTGAAACAAGATGTGAAAATGCACACGATCTTCAGCTGTCAGATGTTTCAGTTTCTTCTTCAGTTGTTTACTTTGAAAAAGGAAACAGAACACATTTAGGTGGTAAAATTGTTAAAACTGGGTATGGGGCTCAATTTTTCTCCCATTATGAAGAAATATCACTGTTTTAACAGATTTTTAAGTATTTATCTGCAAGGAAAAATAATTTACTGAACAGGTAAAGATGTGGCTCTTTCTACTAATAGTTTAAAGTGAATTGCAGATATTCTTTATCTTTCTTTCTTCCTCTCTGCATCTCTATCAGCTTGTTTGAAGTGTGTCTCAAGCAGCCAGTCAGATTCAGAGGGTTGATAACAGTCCAGTAATCAGCTGCAGTGATACAGAAGGCCGACTTGGCTCCCACTAAAGAGAAACTCCTGTAAACTGGTGTGTTATTTTTTTTTATCCTTTTCCTCTTTACAGGGCAGTTGAATCATTCAGTAACCGGACCTGAAAATTAGCCACATGTGGTCAGAAAGCAGCTGCAGTGAGATTATCCTGCTGCCCATGATAACATGGACAAGAGATGCACACAGCGGCAGCCAAACTCATATATCGAGTACAGAACTGAATGCTGATGTCTGATTTTCTATCTTAATAGAAGGCAAAAGTGTTTACAGTTGTTCTGATGTTCTACGAGCTTGCACAGAGGCGTTTATACCTAACTATCCATTGCAGTATTCTCTGAAATGCTAAGTGTTACCGGAAGATTGTCATAAAACAACTTGGCTGCAGTCGCTGCACTAGAGTTTTTATCATTAAATGTGGTGGCAATCTCTCTCCGTGAGTTCAGAATCATTTGGCTGTCCTTGTGGTCTCTCATGGAGGCTCGTAGAGGTGCCTGTAAAGACGTAGCTGCTCAGCCAGTCCAGCTTCATAGGCATCCATGTTGAAAAATGAAACGCTCAGGTTGCCTAAAAATTCGGAGGTGCACATCCAAGTGGCGCAACAGAGCCTTTGCGCTTCACGCAAGTTATGCGAAGACGTCATTTTTGGAGCACGGACCCTCGTGCAAGGGACACTGCGTCAAGCATAAACTCTACTTTAAACTTCAAACTCCCGGATCTCCAACATCAGAAAAACAAAACAAAACGAAGGAACCGAAAGATCAGAGTGATGTCACACTTTTCATGCTGTTGATCTCTGGTGAAAACAGTTTACTTCAATTAACACAGTTTATTAAAACACTTTTAAATGGGATGAATTCAAAAATACAGGCAGAAAATTAGACTTCTTTTCTTGATTCACCTGACAGTAAAGATAATTCAGACAGGTAACAGATAATTCAAAGTAAAACCTGATTAAATGAGTGGAGAAACATAGCAAATGTAGATGTTTCCATGAGGGGTGAGTATGAAAATAATAAGGCCGTCACAGTCATCAGATCTGACCCCAACTGAACACCTAATGGGGATTTAGGAGCGGCATGTTAAACAGCCCTCTTCACTACCATCACAACACCCGATGAGAGAATATCTTTTAGACTCTATGACAAGAAATACTTTAATTTGCCACTCTCAAAATATTACATTTGTGATGGTCTTGGTGTTTTTTGTGACTTGTTTGTCCCCTCTGTGTCTCCTGTTTGGGTCTTGTCACTATCTAATTGAACTCTCTTGTCTCCAGTGTTTTTCCCCGGACCATTCTCTGCCTGCCTGCCAGCCCACCCGGACCCAAGAGATCTCACTTCACCCGGACCAGGAGCCAGCCACGTCACCCAACCTCCCCGTGTCTCCCCTCGTCGACCGGTCTCCGTCCCTCCCGACATCGTTCCCCTTTTCCTGTGTTTTTTGCAATAAACTCTGCTTGTTTACTCACCAGTGCCTCAGTCTGCACTTGGCTTCACACCAGTGATTATAACAAAATTTGAGGATAAGCCCTTTGAGATGCACCATCTAATTTTCAAGTGGTGTATATGAATGTGAATATATTTGCCAAACCTTCCTGGATTAAACTTATAAATTTGTTTAAAAGACTCAGAAGTCCACATATAAACACTGTTGTCTGTGGCTCTGGTAGGAAAAACTAAACAGTGACACAGTAACCACACACCTAAGACTGGAACAAAACATAGCTGTCAAATTAATATCTGCAGCAAGAGGAGGAATGTTTATGGCTTCAAGAAAAGGTGAGATATATGTGTTGGTGATAACCACATAACCATGTATGGACGCCTGCTTCAGTCTGCAGGCTAACGTGTACGTTTTTATGAATGACGCATGTCTTAGTCACATTCACAGGGAAATATACAGCAGACACACAAACAAAAACGCACACTCTCCCACTCATGACCACAGCTACTTCCCCTGTGATTCAATTTCCTGCATTGGTACTGCATGTTTCATGTTTTTAATTTCTACTTTTATAGCTTTCTCGTCATTTTTTGGATCTTGTGTTATGTTGTGCAATTCAGTGTCCTTTCTAATCTTATTTTTACCTCATTAAATCAAACCACCAAACAAAACAAAATAAATAAAAAATAAACACAAAAAATAATCTTATGATGTCTTTTGTTTTGAGGTTGTTTTCGCAGTCATCACATCGTGTCAGGATCTGGAGGACTCTGATTTGGACTGGTGAGGGTTTTGGGTACTGTCACGATTATAAGGACTCTTGTTTTGGACTGGTGAGGGTTTTGGGTTTTGTGTGCTTCCTGTTTTGTTTTGAAGGTCATGGGTATTGTCTCTTGTGTATTATCTGTTTCCTGGCCTTGTTCCGTTTCCCGCCTTTCCTGAGTGTTTGCACCTGCGTCTAGTTACTCACCTGTGTTGAATTGCCTGATTGTCTTGGCCCCTATATATACCGGCCCCTTCCCTTTGTTCTGTGTTGGGTCATTAACGTTAGTTTGCCACACTGGTGGTTCATGTGTTTTATTCATAGTCATGTTATAGTGATTCCTGGATGGGGATCTTATACGTTTTTTTGTCAAGAAGAGATTTGTGAGTTTTTGTGGAAGTCAATAAACCTTTGGAAAATCAGCGACGTGCCTGCCTGTCTGCATTTGGGTCCTCTCTCTCGGCTACTGGTATGGCGAATCGTAACACATCGCCTCTATACTTTGGTCAATGTTACAAATGGTAAACCACTGTAAAGCTGCAGCGTATAACAGAAGCACATGGCTGTGAGACTCTGGCCTTTACATTATTAGATCATAAACCGCCAGCTCCTCAGCCAGCGCACAGCAGTCAAACCTTTTTATGAGACTGTTTAAAACACCCAAGAACACTCCCAGCTCTCCACTGCAGATCTGCTGCGATAAAACCTTCCCAACACTTCCCCCAATCCTCAACAATCATTCCCAACAGGGGAATTAACTCAGAGAGAATCCCGGAGAAGAATACCTATAAACGGTTCATTCAGACTTCAGGGAGCAGTGAATGTACTGTGAACATCACAAGAGAAGAAGAAGTAGTTAAAAAACAGTGAATCTGGATAAGCTTTTAGTTTGTTTACTATCTGATCATTTGACAGACTTTTGGGAATACAATTTGATCACAAACTAGAACTATGAAAACAAGGCACAAGCAAACTGAAATAATCCAATAAGGAATACTTTGATGAGCCACCAGAACTTTCACTTTCACTCAGAAATTCTGCTTTTCCTCCCTTTCAATTTAAAGCTGGAGTGCGAAACATTTGTCTCCCCCTTCTGGCAGTGAGAGTAATTACACAAAGACTGTCGATGCGTGCTCATGACGTCTGCCTACAGGGGAGCTCGCTCAAATTTCCACAGCTCCAAGACAATAATCCATTATTTAGGTAAAGTAAATGTAACAGCTACACAGCCTACTCCAGATACTTTACAAAGACCAACCTGTCCAAGAGCAGTAAGGCCACATCCTGTCTGCCCTCAGTCCCTGCTCTTCTTCCAGCCTCTCCAACCAGGAACAGCTCCACCGATGGTTATTAACTTCTTAGGTTTTTCCCTCATACCCCTAGTTGCTGTAGCTACTTCGTCGCTAGCTTCGTTGTCAGTTTTCCTGTTTTTTTCACTGCACTTTTAATGATGCATTTAAAGACCAGTTGCAGCCTAATAAGAGCTGAATTGTCTGCAGTTGTGTTTAGACTGAAGGAGGCTGTAGCAGATAATGGCTGTTATTAGCGCTGTTATTCGCGCTGTCAGTGGCGTCTGCTCAGAGCTGTTTGATGTGTGGCTGTAAAGGATGATGGAGCACAGAGCAGCGGCTCACAGACCAGGTGTTTCTCCAGACTGAGGAGATCTGTAAATACTCTCAGTATAGTTTGCAATTATTCTACTCACACTGCCTGATGGGTGGAGTTTGCGATGTAGGACAGCAGAAGGCTGTTAACTCTGTACAAGTTCAAACTTAAGTGCTGGACAGCAGCTACATAATATCAACTTAAGAACTCCATAACAGGATGAAGAACACACACTGTTGTCATGTTAGAGCTTTAAGGCTGACAGGTTAGAAAACATTTTTCACATTTTAACATTCAGCAGCAACATTAGCATTCATTTGGAGTCGTGTTTCTGTCCACTTGATGAATAAAAGTCCAGTGTCCACTCATTTTAGCTCTGCTTTGGTGTCCACGAAGTCCTAATGGGCCATTCGCACATACAGACTCAAAAGCTGGGAGAGCGACAGGCTGCTATTCATTGTAAATGGCACCTGGCATGGCAGCCTCTGTAGCAGCTGAACTGCAGAGATTTAAAAAACGCCCAGCGGCGCTACACGGGAAAGTTGAGAAAAGCTCAAGTTTTGCAAATGTCCTCTGACGCAATGCGAGGAACAACCAGATGAGAGTCAACTGCACATGTTTTGGTTCCCACAGAAACAGAAGCACAGAGTTGTTTACTACACGGCTCCATAAGAGGAGTAGCGATCGCTTCCAGCGCAGAAACAGGACCACAGTGCTAATCAGTCTTACCGGCTTGGTGGTCATTTATTGTATTAAAACAGTTTCAACACGCGGACTGCAAAGTTAAAAAAAAAAGACTGCAAACAAAGCTATTCATGAGACACCAGAGACTCTACTTTGTATCTGTATGTGTGAACGCAGCGCAAGAAAAATATCAGGCTCTTTAGCTGCTAAATGCTCCACTATGTTCACCAGCTGGTCTCTGACTGTGTCTGTCGTTTGGTGCTGGGCAGGTAGTTTACCTGAGAACAGCACTGAGACTGAACCAAAGAGTAAATGTGCCATAAAACCAAAACAACAAGCTAAAAGAGGCTAAAAAGCTCCATAGAGCTGAAGAGCTGGGTGATAAGAGCCGCGTGCGATCCCTTTCAAATAACTTTATTAAAAGTTTACATGTATTTTTAATATAAAAAGTAGTGATTAGTAGAGCTGTAAAGTCCAATGTTATGAGCATAATCTATGTTATTACCTTGCACGTCCATTTCCTGTTTGGGCTAAAAAAAAAGGTAAGTTAGATTAATACAAAACATTACATAAAAATCACATAAGTTTTGTTTTAGAGGTGTGGATCCTGGCTAAATATTCCTTACATTTCCTTTAACTGAATTTCATCTTAATCTTTCCCTCATTTGAAAAGTCCTGTTTAAACTTTTCAACATGCAGACGTTCTGTATTCTCCTCCTGATATTCAGCTGTAAGTTTGTAAAACATTTATCCCACTATAGTTAAATTATCATGAAAACATTAACCAGCTACATATGTGTCATAAACATGCTTGCAACTCATAACGAGGCACATATGAAATGTTTTAAATTCATGATAGTCCCTCAATATAAAAATGTATATTTTCCATAAACTGTAGAATAGTCTGCGCTCAAATGACATTTGACCTCAAACTGCGAGTTTAGCTCTTCATAAATGTTATTTTGTACTCCACGACAAACCTCAAGCTGCTACAACAGAGCTTAAATTAAAATAAGCATCCTGTGCTGCCTCTTTCTCTCTCTTTAAAATCCACTTCTTCTTATCCCATCAGATTTTTCTAAGCTGCCACTGTCTTTCTTTCTCTCTGCAGAAGGTTATCATCTAAATAACCTGTGAGCACATCAAAGCATCGTATCGTAGCAGCAGCCGTTGATAGCCGTGCTGTGATCTGACCACAGTGGCTTTCCTGTCTCGCTCTCAGTCTCCCAGGCACAGGTCCATTTGAAGTCAGTCATTTGGCAGAAAACTAAACAAGCCCCCTGTTAACTACCTCACTTACTGCTGTTTACAGGCCGACTCTCTTGAAAACCACCAAACCGCTGCAGAGGCCGCGCTGCCCCGTGAAACCAAAGAATGACTGTAACTTGAGGAAAACAACTTTACACTTTAAACTGGGTTTACTGTTGCTGGCACAGAAATAAATTGTGTATTAATTCACTAACGAGTCTGATTGTTAAAGAAGTGGTCATGAACTTTAACTTTTATAAAAGAAACAGCTTCAAACTCAATGTACTGATGTCGGATTCAAGTAATGTTCAAAATGAGAGTTGCTTAAAATTGCAGTGGGTGTTTTTTTCTGAAATCCTTTCTTTCACAGAAATCCTGGATAGTAATGCCAATAATTTCTAAATGTTCTTTTCATTCTTTTCATTAGACATTCATGGTGCCCAGAGGATGAATTCTACTCACTTTGGTGATCCAGCTGACTGTTCCTTAGGTTTGTCAGGTCACAGCTGTTCGGTTCACATTGTCACTGCAGTCCAAAAACAACGAGGTGACACAACTTGACAAACGCCACACTAGATGCTCCATCATCTGTGCCGTAGTTTGAACCTGACTCCAGCTTTAAGATCTGATTTGTGACTTCCTGAGCTGTAAGAGAGAACATTCGCCACCAGTGACCGCATGAGAAACGCAAATATTGAGAAGAATTTGAACAAATGGAGTGAATCTACTGTGTCTCAGTTTGGGGGTTGGGGAATGGGATACTTTACTGCAGCCAGACTTGTCGACACAAGACAGCTGTGGTTCTGTAGAAAACCTTTGCTTTGTGCAATTCTGCATCTCTATCATCATTTAAAACGTTTGCTGGACAGCGTAGGAAGTAAAACAGAAGTTGTATCCAGAAAAGCCTGTGTATGCATGTAGGCTTGGTTTGTAACAAACTACAGCTGAAACGATTGGTCAGTTAATGAATCTACAGAAAATTAATCAGCAATTGGTAATCGATTAATCGTCATTTTTCAAGAAAAAACGCCAAACATTCTCTGGTTCCAACTTCACAAAAGTGAGGATTTGCCTGACAGTCCTTGTCTTACATTATAGTAAACTGAACATTTTGGAGTTTTTTAACTGTTGGTCGGACAAAACAAGCAATTTGAACATGTCGCCTTGAGCCTTGGGACATATTTGGGCACTGTTTCACTGTTTTCTCACACGTTATTGAGAAAATAATCGTCAGACTAATTGATAATAAACATAAGTCAGTGGTTGCAGCTCTATAACAAACATACTGCATATAAAAGCTTAATAAAAATCTCACAGCCTGATTCTTTATGCTCTTGTGTGTAGTATATGACAGTTTTCTTGACCTGATTATATTGTTTATATTGCATTTACTGTTGTAATGCTGGTTTGATGCTACAATAGGTGAAATAAAATTAGACTTTTACCTGGTTAAATCGAGGAAAAGAAAAAAAAGAGTTTGGAAATATCTCATTAACAGCAACATAAAGGACATTCTGAGGTTTCTCATCTAACCTGGATAGAGGCACTATGTCATACCAGAACAGGAATATCTCTCTGCCCACACATGGATGACTTTATCAGGAATATAATTTACCTTAAACTCTCTGATGCCTTGTTACTATGACTTTCTGCAGCGAGGAGGAAGAGAAAAGAGGTGGAGAAAGAAGAAAGAGAAAAGGAGGGACAGCAAAGCAAAGAAAGAAAGAGGAGACGTAGTTATCTTTTATCTGAATTGAATTAAAGCTGTGATGAGAGGACGGTAACAAACGTGTGGATTGATGTTTTGGAGTCAGAGAGCGATTAGATACTGACGGCTGACCTCGACTGACGCCTGAAGGTGAAAGGTCGGCTCTCTGTCTCCTGTCGGGGTGCTGCAGGCCTCAGCTCTGGACTTGACCCGCATCTCCTCTGAGGTTTAACAGCGTGGGTGGTAAACACACCAGCACGCACGCATGCAGCCGCTTATATACACAGTAATATCACACATGCACACATACACTCACACACATACTGACACTCCTGAAATCTCTGTGGTTTAATCCAGTGAAGCAGCACTTTGAATTTACACTCTCTGCAGATTAAAATCTTTCTAGTAAGTATTTCAATCCCTCCTTCAGACACTCGACCGCACAGAGCAGAGCAGAAGAAAGAAATCAACTCTGGTGGGCAGCAGAAATAATGAAATTCTTACTCGCTCCATTTACACTGGAATGTATATAAACCCATGTAATTTATCAATCGCAATCTGAGCTGATGTGCATCAAACTGTTAAGACGAGGAGATCTGATTTGAGGACAGTTTTTAATTAAAGTTGCAGAGGTGTCGAGTTTGATCCACACTCGCTGGACAAAAACTAGACTAGAGTCCCTTGAAAACCATAGAATTTAAGGGAAACTTGAGAATTAAATAAGTTTTCCACACCTCCGACTTGACAAACGCAGTGAGCTTTCTTTTTTTTTTTTTTTTACATCACAATTAATAAAATGTTTATGGTGTGAATGTATAGATCGTTTTCTTCTGTTGTTTGTGGCCCCACTGATGGCCATGTTTACATGAAATCTATTAGTGAATGTCTCACTTATTTATATATACTTTAGACATTTTCATATTTCATGTGTATTTATATTTATTTTATATATTGTTTAAAAATAGGACTGCAAGTAACAATTATTTTCGTCTTACTCAGTTGATTAATCGTTTGGTTTATAAGATTTCAAAAAATAGTGAAAGATGCCGATTACAAAGTGATGCTATCAAATGTGTTCTTTTGTCTGACCAAGAGTCAAAAACCCAAACATATTCAGTTTACTGTCACAAAAGACAAAGGAAAGCAGCAAATCCTCAAAATTGAGAGTGCAGAACAAGGGAATGCAAATACATTTTTCTGCCGATGTCTTCTTTTCATTCATTCGTCACATCAAACTCAAACATCAGAGTCAGGAGCAGCATGACTCTGTTTTTCTGTATTCAAATGTGTGAAAATAGTTTTTTAATCCGCCATGGGTCTAATTTGCCTAATCTCCACGGTTCTTCAGATGTGCTGGAAACACAAACAGGAACGTGCAAAAGGGATTTCTGTTTCCTGAGATTAGTTCCTCTGGTTCCAAAGTTCCTGCATCTTTTTGGTTGAAAAACGAAGGGACTTAATACATTTGCTTACATCTCAATTATTCAGTATACTACCCTGCTTGAAGTTGCTGTTTTTACGTTTTCTACAGTACATGACAACTTTCTGAAGGCCATGATAATTATACCCAACATTTAGAAAGCTAAACAAATCTGCTGTGAACTCGGCATTCCTTCTGTAAGAATTATTATTCATAAAGGCTCTGACTGCTAAAACAGAAGCATCATTCATGCTGCGGCGGCTCTCATTCTTCTGTAACGTTTAAATGATTCTAATGATGATGAATGGGGACTCCCCGCGCACACATTGCTTTCACAAATGTTTTCTTTCGCTAATCTGATTTCATGGATCAACATCACCTGCTGCACCCAAATGACTTCAATCTGCACATCAGCAGGAGTCCGACCGAATGGTTAAACTATCAGGAGACGACAGAGGTGCTGCAACAACTGTAAAACCCAGGAAGACGCTGTGTGGTCCGTGTATAGCATGTAGTACATAGATGTTTTAGTCCTCATCGTAGATCTATCTTTGACCACCACTGCTGCACACAAATAATGTGTCTCAAATGATTGGTATTACTCAGTTTGCGCCATGATCAGTTCAAACTTTTTATTTGTCCAATACTTTGGTTTATGGCATTAGCTTTAATGGAATTTCCCATCAGCCTCAGCTGTACTTACGTTTAATGCTAATTTACAAACCTTAGCATACTAACATGCTAAACTGAGATGGTGAACATGGTGCCTGCTGAATATCACCATACTAGCATTGTCATCGTGAGCATGTTAGCATTTACCTCTAAGCACTGCTGTGCCTAAGTACAGCCTCACAGAGCTGCTAGCACGGCTGTAGACTCTTGGTCTTGTCTGAAGTTGTAGGCAGTGTTAAGGCTTTGATTCCTGGTAGTGCTACTACCGGCTGAGGATACAGTGCGTTCCAATGTGTTTGTGGGTGGGAAGCCAGTGAGGGTTCTTGGTAACTACAACTGGTTGGTCTGGGCTTTTGCACAATGGAGGGTAGTCCTGGGTGACTACCATAAACCTCCCACACGTTAATCCCTCCCAGGGAAGCTCATCACTGGCTGGTGAAAAGAAGCGACTGGTGATATCGTGTCTGTCCGACAGCCTTCACTGGACAACAGCGGAGTTAACAGTGATAAGAAGTACAGAGCAGAGGTACGCAAGCGTTACAAACTGGAGGAAAACAGGAAAATACTGAAGAAATAGTCATAATTTCAAAAAGGTAGTTGTAGGTGTGTAAAAAGTTCATGCTCAAACAACCAGGGAGAGTGTAAAATTCATCCAACTCATGATCAATTAGAAACTGCCACTCAGACATCAGGTTACTAGAGTAATTAGTAGGTTTTAACAGTTGAAGACTCACACTTGTGCCACATCTGTAAGAAGTGGTCAGTTTTTCATGCCGACATGTTAATTACTTTGTACAGCAAGAATGTTCTGCAGGATAGATGTGAGGTAATAGGTTTTAAACCACAGATGGAGGAATTATAGTTTGTTGGGACAACAGGAGGGAAAGCACTCACTGCTTTTCTCCTGATTGAAACCAGCTGCCACTCATCCAGAGTCATAACCCGAAACTTTGATCTCTACAGATCCCCAAGCAAGAAAATCTAGCTGGTTTCAACCTAAAATAACAACTTTTTCAACTTCACTGCAAACACAGCTGCTGAAGGCAATGACATTTCTGCTGAAGGAATCCCGAGTCACTGTACTGGTTGGTGGTCAACACATATTGTCTTATTGTTTTGTTTCTCCAGGACGGCCCAGGACAGAGCATCCATCAACAGAATGTGACAACATGCACATGTTTGCCATATCAATACTCCAACACACTCTGCTATTCTCTCGTGTTATGTTCATCCTCTTATCAGTGTGTGATATTTCAATTTCACCATATCTACCTACGTACTGATGCACCAGTGACAAAGATCTTCTATGTAGCTGTATTGCAGCTACACTTTCTACTGAACTTTATCTTTTTGGTCTGACAGAACTGTCTTGGTGAATGTCCAAATACCAAAACATTCATGAATTCCGTCGTCTGTCCTCGTGAAGGTGCATAGTTCAGTAGACAGTGCACGTTTCTTTTTCTTTAATCTTTTTCTGCACGAGTTACGTTATATTGAGGCGTGCAAAAGATGTGTGGTCTCCAAACGAGGAGAAAGAGAAGAAGGCAGTTTGTCTCTTACCTTCTGCAGCCACTGCGTGTTGTTCTCCATTGTGCTCTCCAGGTGCTGCAGTTTCTGAGCCGACCAATCACCGTCTATTGGCGGCGAGTCTCTCTGCACGACACTTGTCCCACCGCGAGAGCCGCCATATTGTTTAGTCTGTGACGGCGATCCCTGGCATCCATCCACCTCCGGTAGGATGAAGGTGTAGCTGCACTGGCCATGTTGGATGCGGTGAAACCTCCTTCTCTTCTCCACACTGCCTCCACCACCGCCGCTGCCACCTCCTCCTCTTCTCTGACTTCTTCCAGCTCCTCCTCGTTCTGCGCTTGCAACACCGGCTGCATCAGCAACGACTGACAAAGTCCAAAGCAGCAGAAGTACCAGAAACCCCCGGCTGAGATTTAAGCCTTTCATGACGCTCTCTTCAACCGTATTAAAGTCTTTTCTCTCAGTGCGAAGAGGGTCAAGAGAAGCTCGTTCACACGTTGACCCCAATTCACTTTATGAAAACATCTGATGCAGGATGCAGCACAAGTCATGCACGAGTCTCTGCACCTACCAGTCAGTCCATGAGGTCTGATTCTGTCCCTTTAGCTTGTTCTGTTGAATTTTTAGGAGATAACTTCTCTTATGGATCTCATGTATTTGAAATGCAGAAAGAGAAAGCAACACCTGTTCTGTGGTCTCACACTGAATCGTCTCCTGTTCCCTCCTCACTTGGGGTGAAGATGTACATCGGATGAGTTGGTCAATACGTGAGATCCATCTCCTTTCTTTCTCCTTCTCTTGCTCTTGGGTCTTGATTTTGTTCTCTGTGGTCGGGTTCGTCTTCTTGATGAAGATTTTTCAGGATGAGTCCATTGGCTTTACCCTGGGCAGGTCTTTCATGCTTTTCTTGAAATTCTCTCTTGAAAATATGGGTGAAAGCTATCTGGGTAGAAGACGGTGTGGAAACAAGAATGGGGAATAGTGAATGTCCAATCTTAGATGGGCAGAATGAAAAATACATTTAAATGCAAGGTGAGAAAATCAGAAAAAGAAAATTTAAAGTTAAAATGGACCTCTCAATTCTCAAATATCCAGGACTAAAAGAAAAAAGAGAAGAGAAAAAATATATAATTTCCTTCCATCCTTCTCTGGTGGCTCCAGTTTCAGAAGTGGCTGAAGAGAAATACTTCTGCCCCCTTCTTATCTGGGGCTCGCTGAAAAAAGGAAGAATGAGCGAGGGAGGGAAGAGGGGGAGGAGGAGGAGGAGGAGGAGAGAGAGAGAAAAGAAGAAGGAAAGGGAGGAGTGGAGGGACAGGAGACCTGAGGGAGGTCTATTAGAGTAGCCTCTTTATTTGTGGGCTGAGAGGATAAGAAAGGAGGGAGGAAGGAAAGAAGGAATGAGAAGTAGCCAGAAAAGGGAGAAAAAAGAGGAGAGAGGGGGAGAAAGGCAAAAAGAAAAGATAAGAGAAACAGACAAACACAGAGAAAGAAACAGGGCAGAAAAAGAAACTAAACTGTTGACAGACAGAGGAAAGGCAGAAAGAAATGGGCAGATAGAAGAAGAAAGTAATCTAAACGGGGTCTAGAAGCTGCTGTAATCTGAAGTAAATCCCGATGCCTTGTATGGTCATTCATACTGAGTCAGCAACTGGAAGCTGGAGATTTTACTCTGTCCTCTAAACACAGCCATGCTCTGGGGCATCATGGGAGATCAGGGGGCCAAAGCAAACCACGTAGTCCACATGCATTTGGTTTAAAAACCGTCTGACTCTCTCTGTCGCAGGATGTACCTTCTCACTGCCTCTCATCTGTCCTACTGCTCTTCACTCTACATGGAAATACATACAAAGATTAGTTCCAGACAGATGGCTTGGTCCCAGGCTTATGAAACACAAGCTCTACATGTTGGGGGGAAGACGACAATGTGAGTTGTCAATTATTGAGTTTATTTGCACAGCGATAAACTGTTCTGCAGAAGTTGACTGATACAAATACAGATAAAATTCTTTGGTAAAAACGAACCGACACTTACAGATTTGTACAAGAAGATAAAAATCCTAAAATGTGTTAAATGTGACATCTCTACTTGAAAAAATGACAGGAAGCAAAAATACAAAAAGCAACACGAGGTTTCTGTTGAGAAGATGTGTTCCTGCACCATCCTCTGCTGGTCATAGAGGACACAAAGATAAAAACGCTGCTCTCATCGTCTTACCACCACCCACTTATTTATTTTGACATAATACAGTCTTATTTTCAGCCCGGCCTGACCTCAGTCTACTGTTACTGCTGGGCTGCGGCATACATCTTAATTTTGGCACAGCCGGGTCGCTCACTTAATGTTACCCAATTGGTCCTTTGGGGGAGAGCAGAGGGGTTACACAGCGAATGGCTTCTGCCCCAACCGGAGATCATTCTCATGGGAACAAGAGTGGACAGAGAGGCTGCCGTACAGAGCTGCGAAACATAGAGCTGTTCCTGCTCAGAATCGTCTCACTGCATCGTTTTGTATTTGTGTTTTGATTGTGGGATTATTTGATTTTCATATATTATCACACTTTGCATTCAATGAAAGGGTACATGTGATCAATCTCTCATATCAAGTTAAAAAGCCTCCAAGTAAAGTTCTCCGAGACATCTGATGCTCATTTCTTCATCTTCACCAGGCATGAGCCCAAACATCTGATTTTTAATTCATCTTGTTTTCCTTCACCCATGTGTGCAGCAGGTTTTAACTATGTCCTCATATATCTATGTAAAAGTTTTTATGCATGTTTAAGTGATGATATCTTCATGAGCTCTGGCCCAGACAGTGCCACACAAAACGCTAATGGTTGTTGAAAACATTTTAAAATAAGAATGACACAGCATAAAATAAAACACAATAACTTCATTAAAAAAGTGCAAAAAGTAATCAAAACCATTAGAAGGAAATGTTCAGTGTAAATCCAGTGCTACAAAACTCAAAATCAGCTACTCTTCAGCCTGTTTCAATGTTCTTGAATGTTAAACAATCGACAATAACGTTGTTCGGGTAGGACGTATTACATCTTACCTTTTACATGAAGAATAACACATGTACAGTACATACACCCCTAGTTTCATATGATTTAGTTTGTTTTGTTACCTAACGATAGCATCTCACCAGCTAACAAACAGGTGTAGCTCCTAGCAGAATGAAAAAACAAAAAATTGTGAAAGAGCAGAAACTCTGAAATTCTGTACATTATGGCTTTTTGACAGACTGAATAAACTGAAACTACACCTTCCACGTAACTGCAAGGGTCTATGTAAAGTACACTGTTTATCATCTGCCCACGTCTTTGTGGACTTCCCTGTACAGCCCAAAGTCCTCTTTTTTTATATTATTTTTTTGCATTCTTGCCCAGACAGGAGTGAGAGGGGGGCGTGACATCCAACAAAGGTCCCTGGTGGGAATCGAACCAGGGAGATTAGGCGTTTTCAGACCGGAGGAACGTTTTCATAGGTCTAAGAACAGTTGGAGGACACCTGTAGGTGTACGGGGATTGGTAGAACACATGAGCCAATGCAGCACCAGCAACCGCCATATTTAAAAACCTGTGTAACAGCTCGTAACAGTAGCCTTAAAAAATGGACCAAAACACGGACAAATGGGCCGACAGTGAAGTCCAGTCTTTATGAGACTATATGCAACGGGGAAAAACAACACCATTTTGACTCATCAAAGCGAATTTTGACCCATTTTTTAATCTACACCCATGCATCCAGTAGAGAGCTCTTCCAAACACCAATGGGAGTTAATCTTTCTGGCCTAACTACATTATTAGTCTTAGTTTGATAATTGAGGTTTGGGTCTGGAGTAGTTAAGCTTAGGTTAAAGGTTTAGGATGGGTGCTTCTCGGTTAACATGGTGATTTGGAAATACCCTGTTCTGTTCTGGAGAGATATTGGTGCCAAATGTGATAAGAAAGAAATTTGTAAAGTATGTCATGAAGTCTTTTAGGTGCATGAGTATCCAAAAATTGACGAGTCAACGTGGGAAAGAGTTTGTTTCTCTTCACATTTTGTTGATTTATTTTTTATAAAGCCATTGAAATCAGATTATATCCAATAAACATTATCATTTTTGAGTCTCTATATGCCAAACTAAATTTCAGCTGCAGCTATGTTAGGATGCCAAAGAAGATTAGGACGAAATGCTATGAGATATTTCTGTTCTCTCCAGTTCTGTGTCCTGGTGATGTCTGTACTTTCTTCTATTCAGGCTGATATCAGAAATAACAGAGGGCACATGAGTCATGAACCAGCCCTTTCACCTTCCCTCTGTGGGAACGGACGGACGGATGAGGATGTTTTTTTATTATTCCAGGATTTGATTTCAGCTATGTATGTTTCTGTCTTCTTTTTTTGTCCCTTTCTAAACTTGATGTTTGTCTCTTAATTTGCTACTAAATGTTCTCTCTTTCTCTCTCAATCCAACCAGTCGAGGCACATGACTGCCCACCCAGAGCCTGGTTCTGGTTCTGGTTCTGCTCGTGTTTTCTGTCACTGTCGCCTAGTGCTGCTCATGGTGGGAATTGTTGGGTCTCTGTAAATAATACTATGAAGAGTACGGTCTTGAGATAACTTCTGCTTTTTTGATTTGGCACTATATAAATAAAATTGAATTATTTGTCTTCTTCCTTGCTGTTGGACACAGTTACCACATCATGGTTTGGTAGTTTGGTGACAGTTTTCACAGTTACAAGACTTCCGTTCCTATTACTGAAAGTTTTAGGTTGTGTAGAAACGTACAGGTGGTGTTTGAGATGAACTGATTGAGCCAGAAATGGTGGAGAACATTAATTTCTCTAATCATGTATCTATTTTTGGGGGGGAAACCATAATAATGAGGAAGAATTAAGTTGATTTCACTATGAACTCTCACACGATTCATTCACTGTTTTAATTTTACTTTTCTATCTCTATGATGTATTTGCTTTTAGCTGAAGTTATTAAGCAGTACTGTTCCTCTCCCATGTGTAAAGTCAAAAAAGATAACTTCAGATAAAGTGGCAGAGAGACAGAGGGGGTGAAGACAAACAGAGAGAGAGAGAAGGACAGAGAAGGATTTCCTGTCTTCAGGTTTCAGTGACGTCTGTCATGAGAGTCTCTATGAGAAAACAGCCATCTTGGCTCTAATAAAGTTCAAGTTTGACTACAATCTGCCGAATCAATCATTACCATAAAAAGAAGAGAGAGGCTCAAAATGCTTCTGTATATTTCATGTTTGCACTGCTGAAATAACTCTGGTAGTGCAGTAACTATGGCAAAGACTCATCAAACTGATTCAATATTAATAGAATACAGGTTGAGACAGATTAACTCTAACCTCATGCATACTGTCTGCAGGATATGTGAGCATCACTGGTTTTAGAGTTCTTTGTAATTCTTGTTGTTATTTCCTCATCTTGGTAGCTGAAAAGACCAGACTAACAAGATGATGACGCATCAGCAAAGACTAATAAATTTTTTTTCCCATATCTACGTGTAGGTATACACATGATGTCAGTGGTGGAAAGCAGCTAAGCACATTTACTCAAGTACTGTACTTAAGTACAATTTTGTACTTCACTTGAGTATTTCCATTTTCAGCTACTTTATACTTCTACTCCACTACAGTTCAGAGGCAAATATTAGTACTTTTTACTCAACTACATTTATTTGACAACTTTAGTTACTAGTTACTTTCTAGATTCAGACTAATGCTACAAAATATAATAGTATAACAAGCCTTTATTCATCCCCAGGGTTACCCAGCAGCATATAAAATAATATATATATATACAGTATATATAAGTAAAATGAGCTCCACCTTTACCAGCTGGAACATTAAAGTGATGAACACATTAATGCATCAATAATTATAATCCAATAAAATAACATACATTATTCTGAAATGGGACATTCTGTAAAATTAGTACTTTCACTTTTGATAATTTAAGTTTATTTTGATGCTAATACTTTTGTGCTTTTACTCAAGTAAAATTTTAAATGCAGGACTTTTAGTTACAAATGCACAAATTTGAGTTTCTTGTAGTTATTTCTTGCTATTTTATTATGACTAGACATTTCAATACAGGTCTAGATTTGTTGTACAATATAATATATCTATCTATTTTTATATATATATATATATATATATATATATATATATATATATATATACATACATATATATATAGCTGCATCGTTTCTGGGACACACTCTACCACTCTGCTGCCTCCACTACAGTACTGTATATATGCAAACACGATCATTGTCACTTAGCGTCCAGGAGGTGTTGTGATGGATGAGGTCATGACCCTCCTCACACTTTGTAATTCTCAGCACCTGCAAAAACACATGATGGGACGTAACCTGAGAAGCTTTTGCTCATTCATAAAAACAGAGGGAGGGTTTTACATTGAGTGGATAGACAGATGAAGGGATGACAGGATGAATGGATAACCCTGCTGAGCTAAATGCATCAGTTCTGTGTTGATGGATAGAAAAGTTGCAGGACTAGTAATAGTTTCTGTCTTTAATTGTTGTCTAAAACATGTATTAAAACCAATCTATGTTGAAAACTAGGGGAAAGGAAAATAGATGGTTCTGAATCACGGCCCATATCTCTATAATAGGTCTGGTTTTGTGCTCATTGACAGCTGCTGCAACCAAACAGAGCTTAACAGGATTAAGAATGGGAACCTCATCTTATACGCAGCAATCAAGCTACATTCATGAAAGACTGCAACAGAAAAATGCTGACAAGCGTGGATGAGATCGGCGCAGCTGTACAGGTTGTTGTAAGTCATCTTATATCACCTTTCAGACAGCAGACGCGCTCATGACGCAGGTCTACTCAGTGCGTGTTTGACCCACATTGGACCCATTCATATGAGACAAATTGGGCACAAATGTAATTTTGTATCAGTAACTCTGAGGCCGAGGAGTTTTCAAGTATCAGGCTTCAGGACGTGAGAGTCGACTCTATCTAACAAGCTGAGCTCGAATGTTTGTCTGTGTTTATCTAGAAGATTAGAAGTGCTGTTGCTTGACTTTTATTATGGCCGTTCAATCATATCTGTTGAGCTTTTCTGACTTTGAGAAAAAGATTAAACAAGATTAAAAACGTTATGTATCATTTTACATCAAAGATGAACTGAGCAGCACTTTAAAGGGCCGAAGACCTCAAACTGTCGACTGGAGATTTTATGGCTCCGAGCAAATCCTTCTATCTGAAAGAGTCATGACATTATGATGGTTTTGATCTTTTTTAAGCTTTTAGTGATTCCTCCAATACTTCCAGGAAATGTTGTTGCTAAGTAACATTAGGCGAAACTGACAAATATTATTAAACACAAATAAGCCAAAGCCAGCACACTGGCAGTGGTTTATTTGTGTAGTTTCATTCCACACAGATTTATCTTCATCTGAAAAAAGTGATGTAAAAAAATAAATCCAACTGCTAGGTGTTAAATTCTGCTCTGCCTTAGTGTCCTTGAGCAAGACACTTAATCTGTTACAGCTACAGTGTCAATAATCTGCGACTGACCGTGACCTCCGACCTCTCTGTGGAGGCAAACAATTACATCCTCTCCCTGGAATTAAGCAAAAGGCACTCTGGGAAATGAAGGTAGCAGAAGCTTAACAGGCAGGTTAAAGGTGAGTGAAGATATCTAAAACATATTTCTCCAAAAAACTCCTGGATGGCACTGAACATTACAAAGTGATAACATCTAACAGTTTAAGTGTAGTTAAAGGGGATTTCCCCCCCGTTAAGCACTGAGGAGGCCGACGGAGAAGTTCTTCTACCCATGCAGTTGTGGCTCAAGAATGAAATAACGAGGTCTGGCATTTTCTGTGTTTCATTAAGAGATAATAATGTTTTATTTAATGAAAATGTCTCATAGTTTATACACAGTAGCATGTAAACTAATCTCCTTGTCAAGTGTTTCTGTCCGGGGAAAGAAAAGGAGACAGGAATGCTTTCAGGGAGGGAGTAAATTCATATCATTACTTTAAAAAAGGGAATTTACTGTAGTTGTATCTTCAGAAAGACTTCAGCTTTTCAGAGATTTCAAAGGCTTGGCATAAATGGAGGGAGATTTCCCACCATTAGTGATGATCATGTTTATACTGTATTATCTGCTTCATTCTAACTGTATCACAAAAGTAATTCAAAACCTGATAAGAGCAGCTATGAAGATTAACAAGGTCACTCAGTGAATTAATGGTATAGAAACACTCCTTTAAAAAGGAATCATCATAGCAGGTTTATATACCTACTTTAGTGGCATTTCAGAGGTGAAATATAGCATTGATGAGAGTTAAATTGCACGATTATTTATTTTAAAAGGATGGATCACATGACCAATCAGTTGCAGAGCATCTGCCCTTGATGTGGGCCAATTAGTGGCTGGGTTTAGGCCAGTGGGCGGGATAAACGTGTGTTTGACTGTAACAGAGTGGAATTGCAGGAGGTCGCCCTGCAGGCGGCGGTTACTGACAGGCTTTTAAATCCTTGAGTAAACACACTACAGCTCCCCTAACTCCAGGGTAACGTTAACCCTCATCAATCAAAACTTCACAGTGCAGCGCCTACGCTCTCTAACACAGCAGGTTCATAGCAAGTGAGGTTCACGTGCTTCATACCATTACAAATCCTTTTGAAACTATACAGTAAACGTGTCACATAGACCTTTGCTCCGTAATCATGATTCACAGGTTGAAGCAATGCCTATTATGAATTGTCTCTCATTATATAATCATCTTTCTGATCATCTTTCTGTCCACAATTTAGGAACAAATCTTTTGTTGTTTTGTTGATTCTATTTCGAATTCGGTATACCAAATCTGCACTGGTACAAACTGCTTCCACAAAGTAGCCACCGCCTTACACTCTGCATCCGACTCTTATAAAGGTTCTCGCCTTCTCCCACCTGCTCTGCTTTTATATGTAATCAAACAAACTGCCAGCGATCAAGATGGAAGCATTAAAACCTTAAACTGTGTTACAAACTTCGTCTTGGACATACAGGTACATGGCTTTCATGGAGAACCTACAAAATGCTGGTGTGACTGGGCCCTAAGAGGAGCTGAGAGTTGGTATATACAGCAACTGATTTTATTTTAAGGAAACCTTAACTCAGACTTCTTAACATAAGGTGTTTTGTGCAACCGTCCTGGACTTATAATTAAGCATAATCAGCTAGGACATGTCATTTGGCAAGTGATAACAAACACAAGCAACATAAAAATTCACTAGGACATCACACACAAAGTCTGCAGTTCATCACTCGAGCTGAGACTTCAGCTTTTACTCAATCGCCCGTGTAAATGTTCTTCTCACTAGCATGTCGTAAATAACTAATAAATCACAATAAATCACAGCCAGAGTCTTTATAAACACCAATCAACTCTGCATGTGTGTGTTTGAGCACTTGAGCTCTGCAGACCCCTTACCGTATAAAATCTCTGTCTTATCTGTGTTTTCTTACCAGATTGGCTGGCAATCCCACCGATCGCAAACACACTCATAAACCATAAACACACACTCAGCCATTGTTCCATGTTTCACTTGGAGCAGATGACATACGTTATCAGACTCCAAACACACGGCATTGGCCAAAAACCATTAGCATTTTGTGAAATAAGGCGGGTGTCCCTCCCAGTCCACACAGCCAAGATACCCAGAGAGGATTGTATGGAAAAATGATCTGAGTTATTAGTTGTGAGAGATGGCCTTAAATTGTAGGTTTCAACACAGTTAGTGTGATTGTGGAGGTCAGTGTGAAGACTTTCTGGTACTCACACACGGCAGGATGCTCCTTTAATGGTTTCTTCTGTTATCATATGTTTATCATTTCCCATCGACAGGATGACATAATTTGTCTGTGTCTTCAAGAACTGTTGGAATAATAAAGCTGGTTAAGGTTTGGTTATATTTACGCACAAACAAGACTTGGTTAGGGTTAGGTAAAGATCATGGTTTGGGTTAAAATAGGTAAATTGTTAAGGTTAGGGAAACATAATTGTCATGGTTACAATAACAGACACTTGGTTCAGGTTGGGGAATGGACAGGAGTCATAACGGGCTTTGTTACTTGTAGGTTATTAACACATGTAGTTTTGGGGCACTTGTTGAAAGACTGATGCTGTGGTTTTTCTTGGGAGGAGAGTTTCATGGTCTGGACCACCGCTCTAGAGATGGTAGGTGGTTGGTGAACAGTATTAAGGCTTGCTGTCCTTATATTGGATTATCCCAGCATTTCCCTGTGCTAAAAACAATCCTGATTCACAAAGATTTTCACATGAACAAATTAGTGGTCTGTGCAAGTTTCATGACACAGGAGTAGGGTTTTTTAAATGTTCTCCTATTCTGTTTTTTCTTGTGAGTAAGGCCTAGTATTTTGTATCTCAGAGGGTGGTGGAAGGGGGTTGTTTTACTCCTGTGTGCGCTCCATATAGGCGGTCATTTATTAAGAGAACTTAAACACTTCCTTCCTCCTTCTCCGATGAGAGCATGCACGTTAGAGACTTCCTCTGCTTACTTCCTGTTGACTACACATGGATGATATGAAATAATTACAGCTCTTCTTCACGACTTTTCAAATTTTATTGGACCTGATGGATCACGTTCGGATTAAATAAAGAGTCAGTTCAAGGGTGTTTTTGACGCTCAAAAACAAATTAATTTGTAATTTTTCGTTTCTGTGGTAATACATTTGTACGGGGAAAAAAAATTGGCCCCAGTTTGCAACACATGATTCTGCAACGCAGAGTGTGGTAACTACGCCAAAACCACCTCACAGTCTGACAAGGATCATTACAACAGAGCAAAGTCCTTGACCGATATTGATAAAAGTTCAAATTTAGTGTGTCAAAGCATCATTATGTGTAACGCAGTTTTCAACAGTTACTGAAAGGTAATTACTTAAAATCAACACACCATATAACCACAACATCCCTGGTTTGATGTCATACCCCTTATTTCTTGTCTCTCTCTCTCTCTACTATCAAATGTCCATTAAAGGTGAAAATGCCACCTCATCAGCACCGTTTCTTGTGGTTTTGTGTTGTTGACAGGACATTGAATGTGATTCACATCCTGTTGTCATTATGTAGCTTGCAAGGTTGATGATGCAATGCTGTAAAATATAACACCTCGCAGGCAGCGGGGGATGTACCATCATTACTATCATTTTCATCGTCATACTTGTGGTCATCACCACTGCTGTTATTGTTCCCACATTTCCCTGTGAAGCTTTGTTAGCTTACAACAGCTTCTGGTTTAAAAGAACAATATCTCCTGCCATTAACACTGCTGAAACCCCAAACTTCCCATTTATGGATTAATACAATCTGTTGTTTCCATTTGCCATTTTATTCCTACGCTCACTTGTTTTCACATTTAGAAACTGTGCAGATTCATGATGTAAATATAATTTACTTGTTTAATCAAAGCCAAATAAAGAACAATAATGAGGTTCTGTGTCTCCTCCTCATAAGTGATCAAAGTTACTTTCTATTATACTACTATTTCTGACATATTGTTCTGAATTATGTCCTATCAATTCAAAGTGCATTTTTATTCTCTCTCTCTCTTTCTCGCCACTTATTTCCTGTTAACTGGCAATACCAGCAAGCAAGGTATAATGAGGAAGGAGTTATGATGAATGAAAAAAAAAGGGAAAGGACAGACAGAGAAGCGGGGGTGAGAACTCTACGTAACATACGGCATAAATCCAGGAAACACAGACTAACCACTAAACACTAGAGACCAACCAACTGTAGAGACAACCTGATCAGAAGAAATAACCTGCTGGAGTCTAATAATCTGACCGACGACCTCAGCATCCAAAATCAACATAATGAAGAGCTTTCTTCTACTCATCCTCTCACTGATGACAGGTACTGATTACTGAAACTACTAATGACTTTTACACCAGTGCCTCTAAGAAATAAACCACTTTGAACATATTCTGATGATCTGGTTTGAGCTAACTGTTTTGTGTTAATGTGCTTTACCGCAGCCTGTGATATGAGTAGAAATCCAACAGCAATATACTGCAGTAGTGTACAGCTCCATAACTCAGGCAGCAAAAATACAAAACTCTTTAATACGTTTTTTTGCCACTTGCATCAGAACATTTCTGAGTTTGGTGACTCTCGTTGGTACCACCTAAAAAGACACGGTGGTAGACAGAATCACAAACCTGGACAGAATTATAAATAAATAAATAATAAACAGAATTCAAGGTCAACTGAAGCAGTTACAGGCAGGTCAGGGGTCATTATCAATATGCCTCCATTTTACAAAATCTGCATGTTATACATACAATTTTCATGTAGTCACAAAACTGCAGCAGAAACATCTCTGTTTTGCAAAATTATTAGAAATTATATATATGTATTTAAAAATAAAATATATACTAACTGAGATTTTTAGGAGCAGCTCTTTCTCAGAAGTTACCAGAAAGAAAAAAAAAACAGAAAAATATGTGTGATTAAAAATACATAATCAACAAGTTTAATTGGACAAATCTGTGATTTACTGATTAATCCTAAGTGTGTTTACTCCAGGCAGTGTATGTTGTGTTGATAGAGATGATATTCTGACTACAGCTCTGATGTGAACTGTTGATCTACAGGCTGTCAAGTCTCATCTGAAGAGTCTGAAGTGAAGGGATGCTCAGGAGGATGGGTTGAATTCACCTGCAAATACCCTGAAACAAATAAAATATATCAAAGTATTGATGTCGTTACTCCCAGAGAAACCATAAAAAGCATTCAACAGGATGTGTGGGAAAACAAAGGCAAAGTTTCCCTGTACCATGATACAAAAAATAAAAAACTCAGAGTGGCCATTAAACAACTTCAACGTGAGGACTTTGATGACTACGAGTGTAAATTTGACCAAGACTCATCTGATGAAACCGATGAAGTGGAATTGAAAGTTGGTAAGAAATGCTGCATATTTTTTATTATCGTCTCTCATGTCCTTTGTTAAAGCACTGCTGCTGGAATCCTCCCTCCCAGAATATTTAAAATGCAGGGAGAGAGGGGGGGTCAACATCTGAGTCATATTACATCACGCTTAGAGAGGTTTTACACACAATGTATATTGTTGGAAAAATCACCATGTATGCACATTATGTGCCAACAAGAATCTATATGATTATGTATAGTTCCTCTTTAAGTGTGCTATACAAATAAAGTTATTATTATTATTATTATTATTATTATTTGTGTCAATGAGAGACTGAAGTCTGTCAAAACATCACTAAGAAACATATAAAGAAAGACAACAAAGATGCAACAACATTATGCACACGTCTGGCATTGAAAGACATTTCAGAAATGTTCGTGCATTTTGGTTTTACGTTGTTTGCATCAATCCCACACAAGCACACAGACACAGTTTGGTGATAACAGATTTAAAAGACCTAAGGTATCATACAAGCAGTCACATTTAGTCAAGCCCCCTTCTATTTCAAGTCATCATCTACATAGATAACCAAGTTAGAAAAAATGGACATCAATTTGCCATGAAGCACACATTACAGGATTTCACGTTTTACTTTTCTTTTGTATTTGCAGAGAGAATTGGCTGCCAGAACCCATTTACTCAAACTGCGTACAGAACAGCTAAAACCACCATCTCATGTGATTACTCAGGAAACAAGACCGATGTCAGGTTTTTCTGTAAAGACAACGGTTCAATCTGCGAGGACATTTTATCAACAAAATCTTCTCCAAAGTCAAAGGGGACATTCACTCTCACAGAAACCAGCAGTGGCTTCAACATGTCCATCAGTAAAGTGTCCTCACATGATGCTGGTGTCTACTGGTGTGGAGAAGGAAATGAAGGAAGTTACCGAGCTGCACGCAGAAAAATACAACTGGAGGTTGAAAGTGAGTCGCAGACATCTGACATTTTTAGGTTTGATTTACTCGCACATATAATTAAGGTGTCTCTGAAAAATGTTGTTAAATATAGTCACTGCTGTCTGTCTACAGATATTACTACCTTCACAAGGTCTCCAACTATTGGACAGACTTTTACATACTGGTGTCGATATCCAGATGGTGCTCCGATAAAGAAATTCATGTGTAAGGGAGAAGATCCATCTACATGTCAACCTCTAGTAAGCACCGCACAGCTCAACAAGACCTCTGGAAAGTTCTCCATCAAGCAGGACATAAAGAGAGAAAATATCACCATAACAGTGAGAGAAGTAACAACAGACGATGCTGGGACATACTGGTGTGGAGCAGAAAGCTCTGATAAAAGACACAGCAACCCATTCTTCAACAGATTCCTGATGACTGTAGGTGAGTCTGATGTTATTTTATTGTTTGGATGTAATCTGACCCCTGAGGAAGTGAGATACTGTATAATTTAAAATAATGTATCATGTCATATTCACTTTTTTAAAATTCAAAACTTCTGCTCCCCTTTTATAAAGTGTTTGCTAGCATCAAAATAAAAGCTACAATAACTACTGATTACTGATCAACTTGTATTTCATCTTATCAAGTGATGTTAACAAATAACAAAAGGAGAATTTGTGTTGTTGATCTGTATAGTTTCAGGCAACACATTTCATCCAAAATAGACATTAGAAAAAAAAAATGAACCCATCTTATTTGAAGAAGAAAATCAATGGCTCCAAAACTTAATTACATGGGTGATCATATGTAAATATTCTTTTATATATTTAACAATGGTTTAAAAAAAAATCTATTTATTTTGCCAGGTGCTGCCAAATTATAGTTCTTATTTTCTATACCTTGCTGCTATTTATCTGCTATATCTATTTTCAGTGCCTCCAACTACATCGACTCCCTCTATTATGTCATCAATACAATCAACTACTGCATCTCCTGAGAGTCATGGTGAGACTTGTGTTTCATGAAACCTACTGCAGCAGAAGCAGGAGGAGTAGGAGGAGGAGGAAGATGTTTAAACATTTTTGTGAAAAACTTCCCTTTAAATACCGTAACACGGACAGTTCCGGATGAGTTTTGTGTGTTAATGGTGGTTTGAATCAGGCTGGTCGTCCTTTTGTTGCATGGTTTTGCCTCTTGCAGGTGGCTCTTGGTTAACTGTAACCGCTGCTGCGGTCGTCTGTGGAGCTGTGCTGCTGCTTGTGCTTCTTTTGGTTCTCGTCTACAAACGTAAGAGATTTCTTTACCAGTTTCCACGACATGAAACGCACACAGTCACATGCATACATGCAGACACACGTTTTACTTAAGTAGGTGGGCTGACAAGCAATGATTACAAAAGTTAATGTATAAATAAAAAGAATAAAAAGGTGCATGCTACATTTTTCATGTCTGGAAATTGATATTTGTCTAGCTTTCAGTGTTATACTCATTTCTAGGGATACACAGTGGTCAAGTCATAAAATCATACTGAATGAAAACAAACTGACAAATACAAACATTAACAGGTGTAACAGGTGTCAGTTCTTTCCCCGTCAGTTGTACAGTAGATCTGAATGAGCCAGATTTGTGTGGTGAAATTAACCCACTTCCTTTTCTTCTGCTTGTTCATTTCTTTTTTCTCTTCGCTTTCTTAAATGTTCTCATTTTTCTTTGCCAGGGTTTAAGCGTTCAAAAAGCACAAGAAATGAAAAAGGACAGAAAACCAAAGAGGTACAAATGATTGTACTGTGTGTGTGTGTGTGTGTGTGTGTGTGTGTGTGTGTGTGTGTGTGTGTGTGTGTGTGTGTGTGTGAGTGAGTGTGTGTGTGTGTGTGTGTATGTGTGTATCCATATTGCCAGATGTAATGGACAACAATTGGAATTCACTCACAGATGCATAATGCCAGAGAAGTTTTAAATGCTGACATTTTCACACAGCAAATTTACAGTTAATTCCATGAATTATGGGAAGAATTCAGTGCCAAAAATGCACTTCTCAGTCAAAGTCTCCAACCATGAAACGCTTTGCAATTTACTGAAATCTACAACGTCTAGCACAATGACAGAGGTTCATAAAGACAGTTTGACATCATCTCCAGTTTGGTACCAATAGTCTTGGCCTTTCAGTAACACTAAGAATCTACGGCCATGCTAGCAGCTCTGTGATGCCAAACTGACAGCTGACAGAAACCATCTTTATTGATTTATGACCTATACTGCAGCCAGCCACCAGGGGGCGATCGAGATGCTTTGGCTTCACTTTTGGGGAGCTGTCATGCCGTCCATCTTTATATACAGTCTATGATGTTACGTATACCACGTCTGGAAACTAACTTCAGAGCTGTAAAGCCCTTAGTAATGTGTAAATGAGTTGCCAGCATGCTAACATGCTGACAGTGACAGCTGAGGCTGATGGGAATGTTCTGCAGGTGTTTGGTCATAAACCAAAGTACTGGACACATTACAAGTTTGACCTGATGATGGCGCTAGATGAAAAGTTGAGGGATCCCCAAGTCATAAGGATGCAAAGTAATGAAGATTCATCCTCTGGAAACCATGAATGTCTGGGCCAAATTCCTGCACATCCTAACTCTTCATCCTGTGTTTTTCATTCTGCTCTGGAAGGAACGTGCCTATGAGGAGATACAGGAGCGCCCCCAGAAGCCAGACCCAGGAACTGCACTTGAAACATTTTATGCCACTGCCAACTTTCCCACAAACCCCTCTGCCTCGCACCATTACTCCAACATCAACTTTCAAAGCAGCTCTGGCGAAGTTGGCGGTGACACATATCCTACTGTGAGGGACAATGACCGATGTCACACCTACTCAACTGTCGATCAGCCGTCCAGACTTTCCCAGGACCCTTTGTATTCTACCGTCAACATGCCACTGTAGCACTGAGGAACGTCCTACAGTCACACAGGTGTGCCTGATAGTATGCAGGAAATAGACCGCTTTAATGAATGTTTTGTCATTCGTGCAGCAAGTTTGTTATTGTTGCTTTTGCAGAATTTGTGGCATTATTGTAAGAGACTCAGGGGCCTGAAGTAACTTATCAATGTGTCTGTAAATCAGGGGTTAGCATGGATCTTAGTTTTCTAGCCCAAACTCCACTGTTAACCAAAAAACATCAACACTCATTTGTCTTCTTCTCTGCTGTAAGCACTTGGCAAAAATGAGAGTTTACAGCTGTGCAGTGGATTTACCCGTTTTAATGTATTCATATGAATGCTACAAGAATATCAAAATTATACATTTTAGATTCATTAGTCTTTTCAGCCTTGATGCCGTAACATTTCCCTGCACCATCAGCCTCAGACTTGTGTTAATGTAATTAATATATTGTACATACAGTAAACACCATGTTTCATTATTAAAAGATACATCTTTGCTAAAACCTTCCTTTTTTCACCAACATAGAGCATTTGTACATATAGTGACACTTTGTTTTTCTTTAATATATTTCGAGATTGTATTTGATTTACAAAAACAATGTTTTCATAGTGATATTAAACAAGGTTCACCTTCGTATCAAGTGGTCATCTTCATCCTGAAACTGATGGCAAATTGTATGTTTTCACAAAACTATAGTTAGAAAGTGATTTACAGACAGAAAACAGAAAAATAAGACAAACAAGACTGCACATGAAAACAAAGAACACAAAATGTAGACACACACACACCAGGATATAAAACATTATTTCAGGAAAATGCAAATAAAAAGAAGTTTTTAAAATTTCCTCTAGTTTGGCTCATTTGAGACTAGTTCATTTACTCCTCATTTAGTTTGCACATTCACATTGCTCATAAATTAATAGTTTAGAGATGTTGGTTATTTCCTTAGAGTATATTAGTTTGTTGGTGCTTTTGTTTCAGTTAATTATTAAAATATTTATACTGGTAGACTAATTGCCCAGTTTTGTTTTATTTGTAGGTTAGTTGGTAGCTGTTGTCTGTGTGCTTCCCCTTTGTTTCTACAATAGTCTGATCAGCAGCTGTATACAGTATGTTCCCCTTCATGGTCAGTTTATGTTAAGTTGGTATAGCCTAACTTAGTTAAGTTCTGTTTACTTGACTTCTTTTATGGACCCAGAACTATGTTGCTTACTTTGTAAATTGTATCTTTCATTTTGGGTAAATAAAACCCTCTTTTTGGAAATTCACCGGTGACCTCTCATGCCTGCCAGCTCGATCCCTCACAAAGCATGAACGGCTTTTTCAGAAATGTACAAGGTGAGGGGCCTGATGGTTTGAAATGTGTCTTGGGGTGGGTGATACAGGAAAGTATAAGAAAGGTAAAGGCTTTGAAAAATTGTATAAAAGGTTAAACTTCTACATCGCCAATTGGCTAGAGTCAGGGACAATCATAACCCACTGCAGACTCACTACATCAGGAGTCCATTCATCACATCTAAGTTCTGCCAGTCATCTTGGTTCTTGTGGTTTCATCTCATGTCTGCTGATCAAAACCTTTTCATGTTAACTGTTCTGGATAAAAGCAATAATATTGTCCTTTATTTCTGCTTGTAATGTACAAAATCTGAGTAACAGTGAAAGAAAGAGGAAGAAGATAAGAAGTAGGGCGGGTAACTTAGGCAGCCAAAAATGTCATCTCAGGAAACACGTCTGTGCGGACACAGCAGATCAACCAACAACTGAAAAGAGGAACTGATAAAACCAACTGGACTTAAATAGTCTCACTGAGGATTTCAGCATCCAAGATCAACAAGATGAGGAGCTTTCTCCTCCTCCTCTCACTGATGACAGGTAAAAACATTACTAACATCTGACTTTATTAGAGATTTTATTAGAGTTTCAATACAGCTACTATTTTTGTATTTCTTTACTTTAGCACAGGTTATAGCAGACTGTCTGCTACAGTTACTACTCATTTAAACACATATGTTTTCTTTCTGTTAATAAAAGTTTACTACACAGGTAGTATTTGTAATTTCACGTGAATATGCAGATATCTGAGCTGATGTTTTGGATTTGATGCAGCTTACAGTCTGTTAATGAAAACCTGACAAAAAATTATTTTGATTAAAAGTAAATATGTGTTGCTAATATTGAACAAGGATACAACAAGAATTCAGACTTACTTATTGTGGTGATTAATCTTAAAAGTACTTAAAAGCAGAAGTGAGAGTCACATTCGGCTTCTTTTGGCCTTTTTAAATTCTGAAAAAACCTGCTTGTTCAAAAGGGCCAAACAGGTGCAAGAACCAAACTCATGACAACAATTCAAGCTGCCTGAACTGTGGCAGCAATATTCTGAATTGGACAGGAAATTCACTCTTCTCTATGTAAATGTTACGGCAGAATTATGACTGACAGTACAGTTAAAACAAGTGAAAAAACAACCACCAGGTGTTTGTTGGTAATATAGATACTTGCTCATTTATGTGAATATGAAGCTATTAGGCCTGTATGACCACTTGCTGATGATTATGAGAGATTTACAGATGCACCACATACCCACTGAAAAGTCAGGCATTGTGCCGCTTCAAACTGCTGCCTTGCTAGTTGTTGTGGTAGACTAAACTGTATTTCAATTCAATATTTGCATTTGGAGAAGTTCCAGTTTTATCCAATAACTACTGGCCTTTAAACAACGCAGCCACATCTTTAAATGTGCATTAACAACAGTATGTATTGGCCATACGGAAGCAGTGGACACAAGCTATAAACACAAAATGTACTTATTGAATCACCTTTAAAGTTGGCGCACATGGCAAACTTGTTAGCAAACAGCTGATCAATACACATCCAGTAGAAGCAGAGTAACACTATGATTCATTTTGAGTCGAGTGTCTGGCCACCTGACCAATGTAAGCCCAAATATTTACTCTCCTTTTAGCTCTGTTTTTGTTCTCTACCAACTAAATATCTGGCTCATTAGCTGCTGAAGGCTCCACTATGTTCAGCAGCTAGTGGCTAACATTGTCTGTCTGCTGCTTGGGGCTGAACAGGTAGTGCACAGTGGGTTTATCAGAGCTTTGCTGCTGAAAACAGCTGCCACAAAAAACATTATGAGAGCAGTGGGAGTCAACCAAAACAGTAAAACTGGGAACCAAAACGCAGAAAGTTTGATAAAACTGAAAGATGATAAAACGCTCAGTAGAGTTGAGGGGAACTGCGGAGTCGGGTGATCTGCTGGTTCCAGACTGCAAGTGACTTGTATTAATGTAATCCATTGCTTATATAAAAATATTGATTATAGCTGCTTTAATTTCAGAAGTTGGTTAGCTATAGAAATAACAGCAGAAGGGTAGTTTTAGAGGTGAAAGTCTAAAATAGATGTAACACAAATTTCTTCACAGTAGATATTAAAGCAGAACTCACACCCACTCTATATTTTCTCCTAGTGACAGAAAGTTTATCAGACACTGATTCATCTTTGTGATCTACTGATACAGAACGTGTAGGTTGTATTGATGGAGAGCTAATTGAGACTACTGCAGTAACTCTGGGATTGTTTCAGTGTCTGACATGATGTGAACTGTTGTCTTTGTCTGATCTACAGGTTGTGAGGCCAAGTCTGAAGTGAAGGGATGCTTAGGAGGATGGGCTGAATTCACCTGCAAATATCCCGAACCAAATGAAAAATATCAAAGGATTGATGTCGTTACTCCCAGAAAAACAACCATACGAAGCACTCAAAAGGATGTGTGGGAAAACAAAGCCAGATTGTCCCTGTACCATGATACAAAAAATAAAAACCTCAGAGTGGCCATTAAACAACTTGAACTTGACGACTTTGGGGACTACAAGTGTGAATTTGATCAAGGACGTAACTCCAACTCCAACACTGAGGATCTAGAATTCAAAGTTGGTAAGAGACACTCTTTAATGTGTTTTTGATAAACTCAAAATTAAAACTTTTTCACTAACAAAACATAAATACAACTAATAAACATGAAAATGATAAGGTGAAATGTAACAATGCATATGTAATTCATCAAATGTTCAGAGGCACACATCAAGCCATATATTGTTGATAACATGTTTAATCCTAAAACACCTCAGATATCAGACATTTAAAGTTTGGTGTCATTATTTTAAACTTCCCAAAGTACAGTAACGTTCCTTCCCATGCTTAAACATTTAATTCTGTGGAGCCACTCTCACTTTTAAGTCATTTTGTCTTCCGCTAAACAAATTAAACAATCTGCCATAAAGAACAAATTACAAGACAAGCAGATATGTTAGATAACTGAATAAAGCGCACACTTTACTGTATATAAGTGAGACGATGTGCATTTCCATCCAAAGCACAGTGTTAGTGATGCACTATGATCAGATGAGTTAGTGACTTAGCTCCCACTTGTATAGACTGGCATTTTCATAACCTTTTTTATTAAATGGTTTTATGTTGTTCTTTTTATTTCTCTGTTTGGCCACTCCCTTACAGTTTTGTATTTTCTGTGCACCAATGAAACACCTTGTAATTCTAGTTTTGAAAGGTAATATACAAATAAAGTTTGCTTACTTGTATTTTTGTACGTTTTACTTCTATTTTTTATTTGCAGAGAGAATTGGCTGCCAGAACCCATTTACTCAAACTGCGTACAGAACAGCTAAAACCACCATCTCATGTGATTACTCAGGAAACAAGTCCAATGTCAGGATTTTCTGTAAAGACAACGGTTCAATCTGCGAGGACATTTTATCAACAAAATCTTCTCCAAAGTCAAAGGGGACATTCACTCTCACAGAAACCAGCAGTGGCTTCAACATGTCCATCAGTAAAGTGTCCTCACATGATGCTGGTGTCTACTGGTGTGGAGAAGGAAATGAAGGAAGTTACCGAGCTGCACGCAGAAAAATACAACTGAAGGTTGAAAGTGAGTCGCACACATCTGACATTTTTAGGTTTGATTTACTCGCACATATAATTAAGGTGTCTCTGAAAAATGTTGTTAAATATAGTCAATGCTCTCTGTCTACAGATATTACTACCTTCACAATGTCTCCAACTATTGGACAGACTTTTACATACTGGTGTCGATATCCAGATGGTGCTCCGATAAAGAAATTCATGTGTAAGGGAGAAGATCCATCTACATGTCAATCTCTAGTAAGCACCGCACAGCTCAACAAGACCTCTGGAAAGTTCTCCATGGACGACAATAAAGAGAAGAGAAATATCACCATAACAGTGAGAGAAGTAACAACAGACGATGCTGGGACATACTGGTGTGGAGCAGAAAGCTCTGATAAAAAACACAGAAACCCATTCTTCAACAGATTCCTGATGACTGTAGGTGAGTCTGATGTTATTTTATCGTGTGGATGTAATCTGACCCTGGTTCTGATTTTAGGAGGCTCATTGATGGATGACAATCATGAACAGAAATCTACATTATTTATTGATTAGTGCAGGACTTAAGTTATATTAATAAATATTGTGTTTTTGGCCTAAACTCTGAGTTGACTGACCCAGCTGATCAAAGTTAGTTCAATCAACCCTGACTATTTTAACCCTAAGTGCATCAATGACTCTCCAAAACTACGATTCACCATGGCAACGAGTAAATGAGCAACAGCAGCAGTGAAAGAATCTGAGCGAGTGAAGAAAGAGTCACTAAGTCAACACTATTAAGTTACATACTCATTCATAATGAACCAGAGCTGGTTTCCCCTGTGATAAAGTGTTCTTGGCAGCAACAGACCGTTTTCACAGAAGACATGTAGACAAACAGGTGTGAAGCCACTATTAGCGAGTGGGTATTAGAAACCCAGAGTTTCTTTCAACTGAGGGTTAACATACTCAGTTTTCTGGAACAGACTCCAGGCAACACAACGCTTCTAATGTAACTACTGGCAGTAGAAGAAATGAAACCTCTCACATGTTAAGAAACTAATGTTTCTAAACCACAACAAGTATTGGTTTGATATTCAATGTGAGGGGTAGGTAAGACAAAAAAGGTGTGATGTGCTCAACCCTAACAACCTTCATGCTGGGAGTGAAGCTTCATTTCCTGTTCTTACAATGTATAACCATGTTAAGAAAACATATTTTAAACTTTACCAAAGCTTTAGTTATTTAAACCAAACCTTATATTATAGTGGTAGCAGGGATAGGACCCAAGCGCAGACAGATTAGAAGCTGCTTCAAAGGTTTATTAAAACACAGAAAGGTTTAAACGAAGGTGTGGGAAGGCAGCCAGGCTGGAAGACAGACAAACAGGTAAGTCCAAGTCCGATGAAGACAAAGCTGGGAATATGCAACAGCAGAGCAGATACGTGAGCACAAAGCACAAAACTACTGGCACACAGAAAAACTAACAAGGAACGAAGACCGGGGACCGGTATATATATGGGAGTGACCAACGAGGGAAACAAACAGGTGAGTAACTAGGCACAGGTGAAAACAATCAAAACGGCGGGAAACGAACAAAGACAGGAAATAAAAGGCACACAAGAAAACAAGAACCGGGATTTCAAAATAAAACATGAAATCAGTCCAGAACACACAGGATGTCCATAAATTCCACATGGGACATGACACCTTAACTTTCACCTTAACCAAAGATTGAGATCTAATATTGCTATTATCTTCCTTATTTGAAATATTTGTATTAGCTGTTTAAACCTTTCCTCTAACAACAACACTGATAATGATATAATCTTCATTTCAGGGTGTGTGCTCCTTTAATGACAGCACTGCCTGAACTGTAAATTATTCAGTGTTTTCACTACAGATATGCAACATTACTGCCAAGAACAGTCACTGTTCTTTATTACTTTGTGTGATCAGCCACTTTGAAAACTTTTTAATTTTCAAATGGCAGTTATACTTTATAATTCACTCTTGAAGGACAGGTTCACATTTTTTCTTGTCTGTCTTAAAACAACACTCACATTCCTACATGTGCATTAAAAGTGTTATCGCTCACTGTAATTGTGATTCATACTATGTGAAGAGATCATTTCCAAAAAGATGTAAAAATGCATTGTATATATGAGGCTATGTGCTGGACTATTTTTGGACTATGAGCAGTTGCCAGGCAACCAGCATCGACTCCAGGAAGTTACTGCTCCCGGCCAAAAAATAGTAAAGCAACAAATTGTGGTTTTTACACTGACACTCCCACGATGTCGATCTATTTCTTTAAAAGGCTATTACACAGTGGTGGAGGAAGTATTAAGTACTAATACCACACTGTAAAAATACTTTGTTACAAAAGTCCTGCATTGCAAAATGTTACTTAAGTAAAAAAAATGTAAGCATAATCAGGAAAATGTAAGACTGTTATACTATCCATCCATTATTTAAAACTGTAACAACAGCCTACACTGAAAACAATGTAATTAACTCCTCCTCATCCTCCAAGTTATCCCACCTTTTAAAACGATGCACCATGCCAACCACTATTTTACGGAGGACTTCACACCTGCTAAGAGTTAGTTAGATTTAAGTTGTAACTTCTGCCTACGTTGGAGCTATTTCAGCTGGTGCAACCCTTAAAATGTTAGTAGCACGTGAACTCTGACCAAAGTTAGAAATTACTTTACAACTAGGCTACATTTGAACTTATGCATAGCTGATGCAACACAGTGCAGACCTCTTAGTTTGGTCTAAGGGTTTTTCTCTATTTTGTGTCAAATTTTATTTTAATTTTGATTTCAGTATCACCAACAGTTTCACCAACATCATCCACATCTCCTGTTTCTTCAACCCAGTCAACTACAGCATCTGCTGATAATCGCGGTAAGTGAGCATGTTTGATATCTTAAACCTTCTGCTGTAGAAGACCAAGGGGAGGGGGAGTACGAAGATGTTCATGTTTTAAAAACATTTTACAGTTTAATTTCTGTAATTTTGTTGTGTGGTTTATCTTGCAGGTGGCTCTCAGGTCATCATTACTGTGATCGTCTGTATTGCTGTGCTGCTGCTGCTGCCGTTTGTGCTAATTTTGATTCTTATCTACAAACGTAAGAGAGTTATTACCAGTTTGCAGAAACACGTACATATTGTACACAGAAAACCACATTCACACCATTTCCATCCTGTATGGATGTGTTTAAAACAGCCAAAGCAGACATTCTGTATGACGCTAGTAGTGTCTAGACATGACTTCCATGTCTGGAAGTTGATTTTTCTTCTAGCTTTCGTCTTTGCTTATTTAGGTAAACTCTCCTTAATGAAACCAAACTGGAAAATACAAAATCATCATCAAGTGCAACTCTGTCAGGTTTTACCTGTACATTCCAGCAGGCAGCGGTGGTAAATTAGGTAGATAGAGGGGAAACTGTGTCTCAACATGATGAAAAGTGGTGAAATTAATCAATTTTATGTCCTTCTGCTTATCCATCCATCCATCCATTTTCTTCCGCTTATCCGGGGCCGGGTCGCGGTGGCAGCAGGTTAAGCAGGGTTGTCCAGACGTCCCTCTCCTCGGCAACGCTTTCCAGCTCCTCCTGGGGGACCCCAAGGCATTCCCAGGCCAGATGAGATATATAATCCCTCCAGTGTGTTCTGGGTCTGCCCCGGGGCCTCCTACCAGTTGGACGTGCCCTGAAAACCTCCAAAGGGAGGCGTCCAGGAGGCATCCTAATCAGATGCCTGAACCATCTCAACTGGCTCCTTTCGATGCGAAGGAGCAGCGGCTCTACATCTCCGGATGTCCGAGCTCCTTTCCCTATCTCTAAGGGTGAGCCCAGCCACCCTGTGGAGGAAACTTATTTCGGCAGCTTGTATCCGCGATCTCATTCTTTCGGTCACTACCCAAAGCTCATGACCATAGGTGAGGGTTGGAACGTAGATTGACTGGTAAATCGAAAGCTTTGCCTTCCGGCTCAGCTCCCTCTTCACCACCACGGTCCGGTACAACGCCCGCATTACTGCTGATGCTGCACCGATCCGCCTGTCCATCTCACGCTCCATCTTACCATCACTCGTGAACAAGACCCTGAGATACTTGCACTCCCCCATCTGGGGCAGTAACTCACCTCCAACCCAAAGGGGGCAGTCCACCGTTTTCCTTCTGAGAACCATGGCCTCGGACTTGGAGGTGCTGACTCTCATCCCAGCCGCTTCACACTCGGCTGCAAACCGCCCCAGTGCATGCTGAAGGTCACAGCCCGATGAAGCCAACAGAACCACATCGTCCGCAAAGAGCAGAGATGCTATTCTGAGACCACCAAACCGGACACTCTCCTCCCCCCGGCTGTGCCTTGAAATCCTGTCCATGAATATCACAAACAGAATTGGTGACAAGGGGCAGCCCTGGCGGAGTCCAACACCCACTTGGAACGTGTTTGACTTTGTGCCGAGAATGCGGACACAGCACTCACTTCGGTTATATAGGGACCGGATGGCTTGTAGCAGTGACCCCGGTACCCCATACTCCCGCAGTACCCCCCACAGGACCCCCCAGGGGAAATGGTTGAAAGCCTTCTCCAAGTCGACAAAACACATGTAGACTGGATGGGCAAACTCCCATGAACCCCCCATCAGCCCTGCAAGAGTAAAGAGCTGGTCCACTGTGCCACGGCCAGGACGGAATCCACATTGCTCCTCCTGGATCCGAGGTTCGACAATCGGTCGTAGTCTCCTTTCCAGCAACCTGGAATAAACTTTCCCGGGGAGGCTGAGCAGTGTGATACCACGGTAATTGGAGCACACCCTCCAGTCCCCCTTTTTGAAGACGGGAACCACCACCCCGGTCTGCCACTCCACAGGCACTGTCCCCGACCTCCATGCGACACTGAAGAGGCGTGTCAGCCAAGACAGCCCAACAATGTCCAGAGCCTTCAGCATCTCAGTGCGAATCTCATCCACCCGTGGCGCCTTGCCACCAAGAAGCTCTTTGACTACCTTGGAGACTTCTGCCAGGGATATGGGTGAGTCTTCCCCCGAGTCTTCAAACTCTGCCTCCTCCACTGAGGACATGTTGGTTGGGTTGAGGAGATCCTCAAAGTGCTCTTTCCACCGCTCGACAACATCCCCAGTCCGGGTTAGCAGCTCTCCTCCCCTGCCAAACACAGCCTGGGCCAAGCCCCGCTTTCCCTTCCTGAGTCGTCTAACGGTTTGCCAGAACTTCCTTGAGGCCAACCGAAAGTCCTTCTCCATAGCCTCCCCAAACTCCTCCCACACCCGGGTTTTTGCTTTGGTGACCACCGAGGCCGCCGTCCTTCTGGCCTCCCGGTACCTGTCCGCTGCTTCAGGAGACCTCTGGGCTAGCCAAGCCCGAAAAGCCTCCTTCTTCAGCTTAATGGCTTCCTTTACCGCCGGTGTCCACCAGCGGGTTCTAAGGACGACCTTCTGACCACAGCTCCTAGTGGCCACCTCAGCAATGGAGGCTTTGAACATGGCCCACTCTGTTTCCATGTCCCCAACCTCCCCCGGGATGCGCAAGAAGTTCTTCCGGAGGTGGGAGTTGAAGATCTCGCGGACAGGGCCCTCCGCCAGACGTTCCCAGTTCACCCTCACTACACGTTTAGGTTTGCCAGGTCTGTCTGGCAGCCGTCCCTGCCATCTTATCCAACTCACCACCAAGTGGTGATCAGTTGACAGCTCTGCCCCTCTCTTCACCCGAGTGTCCAAGACATACGGCCGCAGATCTGATGATACGACCACAAAGTCGATCATCGACCTGCAGCCTAAGGTGTTCTGGTACCAAGTACACTTATGAACCACCCTATGCTCAAACATGGTGTTTGTTATGGCCAGTCCATGGCTAGCACAGAAGTCCAACAACAAAGCACCACTCGGGTTCAGATCGGGGAGGCCATTCCTCCCAATCACCCCCCTCCAGGTTTCACCATCATTGCCCACATGGGCGTTGAAGTCTCCCAGCAGAACTATGGAGTCTCCAGGTGGTATCCCTTCCAGGACGCCACCCAGGAACTCCAAGAAGGCCGGGTACTCTGAACTGCTGTTTGGTGCATAAGCACAAACAACAGTCAGAGCCTTCCTCTCAGCAACTTTCAGTCGCATCGAGGCGACCCTCTCGTTCCCCGGGGAAAACTCCAACACAGCGGCCCTCAGCTGGGGACTCGTGAGTATCCCCACACCCGCCCGGCGCCTTTCATCCTGGGCAACTCCGGAAAAGAAGAGAGTCCAGCCCCTCTCCAGGAGTTTGGTTCCAGATCCTGAGCTACGTGTAGAGGTGAGCCCAACTATATATAGCTGGTACCGCTCCACCTTCTGCACCAGCTCCGGCTCTTTCTCCCCCGAGAGAGCTGACGTTCCACCTCCCTAAAACCAGTCTGCGACGCCGAAGGTCGGCACGCCCAGGTCTCTGCCCTTGTCTGCCGCCCGGCTTGCATTGCACCTGACCCCGATGCCTATCCCTGCAGGTGGTGGGCCCACAGGGATATTTCTTTCTTTTTTATTGTCTTCCTTTTCTTTCTGCCAGGATTTTCATGTCCAGAAAACACAAGAAATGGAGCAGCAGCACAGCACATCAGAGAGGTTAGTGTATAAATGTATGTCTGTGTGTGGTGGTACTGTACAGGTGGTATTCATACTGCTGGAGAAAATGAGCAATAGTTAGATTACTCATATCCAAATGATGCCAGACATTTAAGATCCTGTTGTCTGTTATGAATATTCTACTTACAGACGTTTGATTTAGATTCACGTGCACTACGACCTCTTGATAGCAAACTGGCAAACACATTTCTTCCCTGTTCTCTAGAAAGCTTCTGAACAGAAACCCAGGAGGAGACCTAATACACAAAACAGTCCCTATATAGTATTATACTTTACAGATCTCAAATAGTTATTTTAAACTGTGAAAAGATATTAAAAATATATATCAGAAGCTGGTGTGGCACAGAGACAGCTAATTGTTCTGTTATGTCTCGTCGGTTGTGTTAAGTTCATGTCTGTCATATTTCTGTTTCCTGTTCTGGCATGTCTGTTTTATTTTGAAAAGTCTAACCTTCCCTCTCGTTTCAGGTCCCTTTACTTCCAGTCCTTGTGTGTTTCCCGCCTGTGTGATTGTCTGCCCCGCCCCGATTTTTTCCACCTGTTCCCCATTACCTCTTGTGTATATATTGTCAGTGTCTCCCTGGTCTTGTTGCCAGATCGTTGCCATTCCCATGGTTGGTCACGTCGCGCTCTAAAAGAACCGTTTTGTAAAGAACTTAAATTTTCTTCAGTAAACAGTTAAAAGCCTGTCTGTCTCCTGCGTCCTGCATTTGGGTCTTTCCTGCCTTGCCTGGAAGCGTAACATGTTCTTTTAAATGATTTTATTAGAATCGCCTTTTAAATCAGTTACTCCTGGCTTTGTACATACCCGTATGTTGATGATGCTGTAAAACTAGAGGCAATTAATGAGGACTAATGTTTCCAAATATTAACCTGTTTGTAATTTAATTCTATATACCATGTTGAGTATAATTTGTATGGATGGTGCTTATTGTTAGAATTGGATATGATTTGTTCAGACAGTATTTTTCATTCTTCCCTGGAAGGATTATGTCTACAAGGAGATAAAGGAGTATGTCCAGAAGCCAGACTCAGGAAACGCAATGAACACCACAATTTATGCCACAGCCGACATTCCCACAAACCCTTCTGCCTCGCCGCATTACTCTACCATCACCTTTAAAAACACCTGACAGAGCTGGTGGTGGTGGCACTGATCCTCAAACCCGGCTCCAATGCCTGCGAATATTCTACTGTGAAGTACAGCCAAAGTCCAGCCTACTCTACTGTCAATCAACTGCCCAGCTCTAGAGAGGATCCTCTCTACTCAACAGTCAACAAGCCACAGCGGCAATGAGGAAAGATCAGCCCTGTCAGGAATTTAGGAAATGTATAAAATGTACTGCCAAGATTTCAGGTCATTCATTATTGATGAGGTTGTTTAAAATGAAATCCAGCTCAGACTTCTCCAAGATATTTAGATGTTGGGACCTGTCAACTTAAACCCCAGTGATCCGGAGACACACAGGATTCACTTAATCATTCACATTGTTTGAGGACAGGACAGGACTTTGGCACCAGATGACTCTTTTGATTTGCTCCTGAAGCTTAAACAGTTTAAATCCATTTTACAGCTGATTATTATCGGCTGATTTAACTTATCACAGATACTGTATATTGGTGTTGTTGTTTGTGTATGAGTGTGTAATGAGTAACAAGAAATATGTTTGACGTTTTAATGTTTTAACTTTTGCCATTTCATAGTTTGTATGGTATAACAGTCTCCTCATTTAATCTTATTAAATTCACTGCATGCAGGGTTTGATTTGTCTTTTTGTTCTACTTTATTGCCATCTGGTGGTAGTATTAAGACGGACACTGTGGGAGACGGCATAAAACATGCCATCAAAATAAACTGAAAGATGCAACAATCACATAGCATGCTGACATCCTTAGATAAGCTCATATTCTTTTTAAATCACCTCATCAGCACAGTTTCCTGTGGTTTACTGATGTCTGCAATGATGTATGCTGCAACAACAACAGCGAGAGACAGAAAGAAAGAAGATCTGAGGGGCGCTTTTTGTAAGTGACCTAAAAACAAAGAAACACCAACGTGCAGACACTAGAGACAACCACTGGAGATAATAATCTGACTGAGGATGTTCATCATGATTAGACTGATGATTGTTAGAGCTCTGCCTCTTTGAATACAAGTAAATGTATTCATACTGCATAGTCACAGAAGTCTCAGTGCACTTTATGGAAAACAGCATAAATCCAAAAACAAAATAAAGACCATTAATTTTATATTTTCATGTGTTTAGAATCAAAATCTAAAGTTTTTAAAAAGCCATAACTCAGTTTCCCTGGTAACACCTGAGGGTTTGACTAATAGACAAATATCATTTCATCACCCCATCAGCAGTAGTTTTGTGTGGTTTTGTGCTGTGGGTGGAGACTTAATTGGGCCTTTTGATCACATCCTGTTGGTTTTATTTAGCTCTTCTGGGTAAGGGTGAGGATGTTGATGACCATAGTGGGAGATTTAAAAAATAGTAAGTAAGAAACAGGCATCATCCATGTAGTCACAGTCATCACAGCTGTTGTTCCCACATTTCTCTGTGAAGCCTTGTTAGATTATAACGGCTTCTGGTTTAAAAAGAGCAAAATCTCCTGCCATTAACACTGCTGAGCACTACCTGACAGTTCAAAAGCACTTTTCCTGTCACACCACAGCTTCACACAGAGATCCATAGCTGGGACGGTGCCTTCTAGTTTTGGTGGAATTCATATATATCGTAAGTTAAAGAGGCTATAATCAATATTTTTATAATAACAATGTATTAAATGACAATGACAACTTTACTGTTTTGTTTCACTCTCACCTGGACTGTTATGTGTGAGAGGTTTATGTTCATGTCTGGACAATGTTTGTGCTTATATGTATGTTTGGATGTCGTCGTTGTATTGTGCTGTTAGATGATGGTGAGCTAACTTGCAGGAATGTTTGGTTTGTTGCTAACTGTTGGCAGTTAATGTGTCTGAATAATCCCATGAGGGATGTGTTATGTAAATGACTAGACACAAAAATAAAATATTCATTCATTCATTCACTCTCAGCGCTCTCATAGCGTCGTTTTCAGAGTAAAAGAAGTAAAAAGCCACAGTCCACTACCTGCCCAGCAGCAGACAGACACAGTTAGAGACCAGCTGGTGAACATAGTGGAGCGTTTAGCAGCTGAAGAGCCAGGTGTTTCCTTCAGGAGTTGGTGGAGACCATGAACAGAACTAAAAGAGAGGGAATACTGGACTTACACTCATCAGGTGACAGAAGCGTTTTTCTAGATGAATAAAATCTCTTTCATTTGTTCCCTCTCTCACCTGTTTTGCATGGAGGATTTGTGCAGATACACAACTGTATGATGTATGAAGTACATCATTTACCTATTTAATTAAAACCACATAATGAATAATGATGTGGTTGCACACATTCACAGTTTACGTTTGCATCTTTTATAAGTCTTAACTGTTACACTGACCTTTCTTTCTGACAAATATTTCATTTAGTGTGTCAGACTTTCTGTGTGGACTTTCTAACAGCACAGGTTGTTTTCTCTCTCTTTCCAGTCATTTCCTATTTACTGTGTAGTGAAGTAATGTTTGAAGGGGGAGGAAATATGACTAAGACTTAAAGAAGGAAGATAAAAGGAGAAAAATAGAAAATTGGGGGCGAGTAGTTTTAAGGTAACATAAGATATAAATTCAGGAAATGCAGTTGTGCAGATACCAGAGACCATCCAACACGAGAAAACTGAAACAACCGACTGTAGTTACAGAATCTCACGGAGGATCTCAACGTCCAACAAAATGAAGAGCTTTCTTCTACTCATCCTCTCACTGATGACAGGTAAAAAGATTGCTGCTACTGCTGATTTTTAGAGAGTAGACTTATAATATATATATATAACAATGAACCTGTTTCAACATATACCATGGTCATGGTTTGGGTTACTTCTCATTTGATATTACTTTAGAATAACACAACCCGCAATACAGTACTCTACTGTAAGCGACTAATAGCCAACAAAGTACAGGACTAGTTCACAAACAGAAGAGACTACATCTTCATTTGAATATGTGTATTTTGCTGCTTGGTTTTGCTAACTGATAAAGTAATGAAGTAAACATCCTCCACTGCACAGGCAGCTTTTATTTTCGTTTAGTTGAATCTTATTTGACAATTAAAATCCACATAAACACGCATTTCTACAATGAATCTGGGACATTCAGACTGGAGGTCTGCTTTACTGGCAGGGAAAATGTATTACAGTCTCTGGGCACTTTGCACTGACCTGACTAACCCTTGCAGGATGTAGATTATAATTTGTCCACCGGAGACTGTACTGTAAAATGTCCCACTCAGCACATCTTAGTCACAACTCTTTAAAAAGCAAATTGAAGGAACCTTTACAAAAAAAAAAGTTTGGTTATTTTACATGTTTAAGAAACAGTTTTTTAACCCTCAGCCTCAAAGATCCAGAAATGGTCGGGCTCTAACAGAAATGTTCTAAATTAGAAAGGAAATTGATCAGTTTGCGTACAAATGTTACAGCAGGATTGTGAGCAACAGTATAGTAATGGTAAAGGAATTAACAACGACAAGGTGTTTGTGGGGCTGTGTAGCCAAAATACTGTTCAGTGCATGTGCCTGCAAAACGTTCAAACAACAACATATTTCATGTGGGTTTTCTTTACATTAGATTACATTTTAACCCTTGCAATACAATATCGGCTCATAGCATCTAAAGCATGATTAATGTTTTCATGGCATTCACAGCACTTGGTTAAGGTTAGGCAAAGAGCGTGGTCTTGGTTAAATACTGAAAGAGTCAGCAGTGACTTGAACCACAACCATGATCTTTCCCTGACCTCAATCTTTAGTGTTAGCCTTAATCAAACCGTGTGCAGGGCTCAGGGTGCTCAGGAACCCTGGTCTCCGGTGGCAAAGTCCTGCATTTGGCATCACTGCCGTCTGCCCTGACCGCCTTCCTACAACTCCTGTGCTGTACAAAAATGTAGCTCTTCCTGGATTGAATAAAACATGAGCATAATCCAGGCATCAGTTACATTTGCCCAAAACATATTTGTTTTGAAATCATATTAGTAGTATATAAACGTAATTTCAAGGAGATGGAACTGAAACAGACAGGGGAGGTGGAGAATAGAGAGAATTGTTCTTTAGCTCACGTTATATTTTCAGTTGGTTTTTAGAAAAAAAATAATAAAACATTAAAAAAAAAACATCAACAGAATCAGCTTTTCTGACATGATATTGTAAGATTTTATGGGCTTCTTTAAATTGAAGTTTAGTTTGGTGAACAGCCACAGATGGATTTAAACCTTCAGCTCTGTACTCTGGGGTTTTGGAAGTAAGTGCCTTGCAGGTAAAACAAAACAAATCTATATTAAAATAGATGTTATAGACCATTTAATGTTTGTTGGCAACATTTTACTTTAAGTCCTCCTATTTAGCATTTATAGGCAGTATATAAACATTTAATACATGTTTATAACACACTATAATGCAGCTGTAAGCAGCTGTAAGTGTTTATTAATGTATCTGTCAATGAGTACAACTCCTCCTGTGGGCGCTCATGAGTGGAGGCTGGTGTATAAACAGGTAACAAATGACAGTATAGTAAAACTCAGCTGCAATTCTTTAAAATATGTTTTCAAATGAGAAGTTATAATTGCTGAGAGATACTGTACATTAATAAACACTTAAAATGTCCTCACAGCTGCTTTATAACAACATCATAGTGTGTGATAAGCCATGTATTAAATGTTTGTATACTGCTTATAAATGCTGAATAGGGGGGCTCAAAATAAAGTGTTACCTGTTTGTTAGACGTCAAACTGGTGATGAATTGGGGACAAAAGCAAATAAAACGGTGCTTATTCTAACCTGGAAGTTGCACAGGTGTGTGGACAACTTTTTAAGTGTCATGGAATAACAGGGAGGATCTAAATTTTGCATTTTTTTCTGAGCTGAAGGAAACATGAGTGAACCAGTTTAGTAACATGATGCGTGTTCAAATTAAAGCAGGAGTGCGGGACTTTTGTCTCTCCTCTGCGACATACAGAGAGATTTACCTGGCAGTGATAGGCTTAATCAGCATTGTGAGAACTCGTCTGGCAACGGCTTGAATGTAACGGGCGCTTATTTATATGTTACACGCCCACACTCTAGCTTCATGAAAGCCATCATGAAAACTGTCAAGATCATTAATTAAAAGAAAGGTACAACTGGGCACCGAAAATCTGTGATCCACTGATAGATTCAAATAAGCAGTCTGCTGTTAGATCCTGTAAGTATGTTTACTAGAATGTTTGGTGCATAATAGAGAGCTAATTCAGACAACTAATCATTTCAGTGTCTGACGATGTGAACTGTTGTCTTTGATCTACAGGCTGTCAAGTCTCATCTGAAGAGTCTGAAGTGAAGGGATGCTCAGGAGGATGGGTTGAATTCACCTGCAAATACCCTGAAACAAATAAAATATATCAAAGTATTGATGTCGTTACTCCCAGAGAAACCATAAAAAGCATTCAACAGGATGTGTGGGAAAACAAAGGCAAAGTTTCCCTGTACCATGATACAAAAAATAAAAAACTCAGAGTGGCCATTAAACAACTTCAACGTGAGGACTTTGATGACTACGAGTGTAAATTTGACCAAGACTCATCTGATGAAACCGATGAAGTGGAATTGAAAGTTGGTAAGAAATGCTGCGTATTTTTTATTATTGTCTCTCATGTCCTGTGTATTATTGGAAATGTGTGGAGAAATGTTCGTGCATTTTGGTTTTACGTTGTTTGCATCAATCCCACACAAGCACACAGACACAGTTTGGTGATAACAGATTTAAAAGACCTAAGGTATCATACAAGCAGTCACATTTAGTCAAGCCCCCTTCTATTTCAAGTCATCATCTACATAGATAACCAAGTTAGAAAAAATGGACATCAATTTGCCATGAAGCACACATTACAGGATTTCACGTTTTACTTCTATTTTTTATTTGCAGAGAGAATTGGCTGCCAGAACCCATTTACTCAAACTGCGTACAGAACAGCTAAAACCACCATCTCATGTGATTACTCAGGAAACAAGTCCAATGTCAGGATTTTCTGTAAAGACAACGGTTCAATCTGCGAGGACATTTTATCAACAAAATCTTCTCCAAAGTCAAAGGGGACATTCACTCTCACAGAAACCAGCAGTGGCTTCAACATGTCCATCAGTAAAGTGTCCTCACATGATGCTGGTGTCTACTGGTGTGGAGAAGGAAATGAAGGAAGTTACCGAGCTGCACGCAGAAAAATACAACTGAAGGTTGAAGGTGAGTCGCACACATCTGACATTTTTAGGTTTGATTTACTCGCACATATAATTAAGGTGTCTCTGAAAAATGTTGTTAAATATAGTCACTGCTGTCTGTCTACAGATATTACTACCTTCACAAGGTCTCCAACTATTGGACAGACTTTTACATACTGGTGTCGATATCCAGATGGTGCTCCGATAAAGAAATTCATCTGTAAGGGAGAAGATCCATCTACATGTCAACCTCTAGTAAGCACCGCACAGCTCAACAAGACCTCTGGAAAGTTCTCCATCAAGCAGGACATAAAGAGAGAAAATATCACCATAACAGTGAGAGAAGTAACAACAGACGACGCTGGGACATACTGGTGTGGAGCAGAAAGCTCTGATAAAAGACACAGCAACCCATTCTTCAGCAGATTCCTGATGACTGTAGGTGAGAATGCTGCTGCCTCAGGCTGGTTGTTTTTTGTGTAAACTGAGATATGTTTTTTTTTAATTGTTGCCCTTTCAAAGACATTAATTAGTTATTTCAATACAGTTTCTCTTGATGCCTTAAGCACATTTTCGGAGTGCAATCATTTAGGCTTTTTCCAATAGGTGATCGGATTGTATATCGATGATTGAAGGGGTGATTGATTTTTTTTTGTTTTGTAGTTCAACAGTGACCATTTCCTCTGTTAGTTTTTCTTAAATACTTAATTTATTTTCTCCTTCTTAGTTTGGATTCAAACCATTTTAAATCCATTGTTTCTTGCATGCACAACTTAAATACAGATCTTTGTTTTCAGTGCCACCGTTCGTGTCAGCAATTCCCTCTACAACCTCGTCATCACCATCTTTAACACGGCCAGCTACTGTTCCTTGTGGTGGTTGTGGTAAGAAAGCATGTTTTTTATTTTAAAGGCCTAAATCTTGTTTAGAAACAGGACTCAGAGTCTTTGATTGGTCAAGGTAAAATACCTCTGACTTTAAACATTTAATCACTTGTTTCTGGATGTTACTGTTAGGTTTTGTTGCTCTTCATGCTCATTTTGTTAATGTTGGATGTAACTCTGACGTCTGGTTTTCTCATGCAGATCAGACATCTGCGCTGACCCATGCTGTGGTTCTCTCTTTGGATGTGCTGCTGTTGCTGCTTTTACTCACCACATATTGTGTCTACACACGTGAGAGAGTTCTTCACTGGTTTTAACATCATCAAACACCTCCAGTCACACACAAACAGACCCCAAAAACACATTTGGGCCGTCACTTTAAATCAAAATTCAAACTTAAGGTTCACACGTGGGAACAATGCTAATATTCAATCTGTAATCATCTGTCCATAATCAAAATTCTCAGTTTCTGTGTCTGTTTTCTGACTTTGTAAAACGCAACAGGAACAGTAACGTTAGCTTGTCGCTCAGGTGAGGTAACAGAGGTGAAATGTACTTGTGTGCTGAGATAAAAAGCAGGTCGGACAGGAAAGTATGTGGGCAGTGTAAGCATAAACGTGGCTAATTAGCTGTTCAAAGACACACCAAACTCCATAACATTATCTTTTACTACACAATTATTACTGTATCTTAAACTAACGCTACAAGTAATATAGTATGGAGGATCATCCTCCATAATGTAGTGATAGTTATAAGAATACTTAACTGAAGTGAATACTGTACATTTAGAGTAACTGCTCATTCATTTTTACTACTTTCTCACTTTGTCTGACAGGATTTGCACTTTGCAAGAATACAAGGTCAGAAGCATGAAGGAAAAGCAAAGAGGTTAGTGTATGATTGTTCAATATAATATAATTTAATATATTTAAGTAGCAATTACATCTAAACTATTCTCACTTGCAGTGTTTGGGTTACCCCATAAGATACATAAATTATAGAAACTGTCATATTTATGTGGGTCTTCTTTAAAGATATTTACATAATCATTGCGGGTAGCAGGTCAGGTCCGGTAGGATACTGGGATGTGCAGGAGGTAAACAGGTTTGTGAAACTGGACCCCATCGTTGTGTGTGTGTGTGTGTGGCTACACAATACAGTCAGTATGAATAGTGTTTATTGTCTCTATTACATATGTACCACTGAGACTATTTATTTTACATTCTCCCCCAGATGGAATGAAATCTATGATGAGATAAAGCAACAAAACAACTCTGACAAAGCTGATCCTCCTCACTCATCCCCCAAACCAGCTACACAGCGGTCAGCATTCTTTGCCTTTACCTTGTCTATAATTTTTGTATATGCAATAGATTGTTCCTGTGACAACAGTATAATATAATGCCATAGTTTTCTGTTGTTGTTGTTTTGTTGTTGTTGCTGCAACATTTTCTGAACTAAAATGCAACCTGAAGTATTTCAATCTGGTTTTAGAGTGTTTCATATTTTTGGCTCTTCAGGAGCTCATGACGTCCTTATTGCATTTCTTGAACATTAGTGTTGGTTGTTGGTTGGTCAGGGAGCAGATTTAAAATTATTTTCTTAATAATCTGGATATACAGTAGGTATGGAGGGGTGCGAGATGCGAGATGCAACATCTGTTGTTGCTTTAATTTACTCAATACAGACACTACATGTGATATATGTAGTTTTCTTTTCATTTTTGTAGGTAAAAAACAATGACACACATTAAGTAAAGATAATATCAGTGACAAAGTTAATTTAAGTTTAGTTATAGGGCTGCAACTAACAATTCTTTTTGTAATCAATGAATCAACAAATTGTTGCCGCTCTAAATGCTTGTGTTTTAGACTTTGTGTCTGAAACATGCCCTGGTCAAGTCTGCAGTTCTCTGTCGTCACTCTTCTCTGGGACAGACTCTTGTTTTGGAGTATGGACGATTGTGTTTCCGGTGGTGGAACAATTTGCTTGGGCTTCCTCTCGAAACCACAGCTGTTTTTCAAAGGAATTTAGATTTAGCTGTTTTTAGCTACACGACAGCTCTTCCTCGTCTGCATGCACACCAGCCGCCGCAATTTCTCAAACATTTGAGTCATTTCCTCTATCAGAGTTAGATGCAACCACCGGCTGACTTACAGTGACTGGCTGTTTGTACTTTTGGGTGCATTAAAGGCGCAAGCTATATATGACAGCCTGTCTGAGGGAGTTAATATACTACTGAACATGCAGCTTGATTGGAGAGTCATTATGTCACTTTTGGTACATTTTAGATATCCCTAACATTCAACATATTCCTTCTAAAATATATAGGGGATGATGATTATTATCTTTTATATAGCTTTTTTCTGTTGTTTTGCTTGTTTGTTTAACTGATAATCTACTAAGTAAGAAACCTGGATATGGTTTACATAATGCATTACTGTTTTCTGCTACTTCTACTCCGCTGTAACTCAGAGGCAAAGATGAGGTTTTAATTGTTTCAAATTGGCCCCTGGCTGACCACAACATTAAAATGATGCTAATGCAAGTATATTTAAAATTAAATTAAAATTCTATAATGTTATTTGAGTAAAATGGGTCATTTTCATACTGTACTACTGTCACTTATTGTTAAGCACAGATCTGAATACTGCGTTGATCTATCAGACGGGGGACCTTTATTGCATCCTCTCTCTCCCTCATTTCCTGTCATCTCTCTACAACCTGTAATAAAGGCATACAACTGCCCAGAAAGTACTGGATGAACACAGGATATGATGTTTAAACACATAAACAGCAAACATAACAAATATCTTCCTCTCCTCTCTGTATATTATGCTCCCTCTGAATTCTGTCATTGAGAAACATTTACTCTCGTTTTTAAATTTCTGTGCTTATGATACCTCGCTCGAAGTTTAAACTAAGTAAATTCACCCTGAAGCTTCTGTTGGATTGTGTCACAGACGATGTGACTTCAGATTAACCATTTATCTGTATATGTGACCACAATCCCACTTAAAAACTGATGTTTGCTCCGTGGGTTTTGCCTTCATTCCAATGTTTGTTGTATTTTCTTGTGTAATGATGTGACCTGGGTTTTAAAGACTGAAGCAGAGATACTGGGATCTTCTGTATGTCGACCTATGAAATAGATGCATTTGTTATACAATATTTTCATAACTGCATCTTTAAACAAACCTTAATTATTTCATATATTGCTAATGTTTCACTGTTATAGCTTACTGCATTATGCTTTTTATTGTGATTTTAATTGTATAACGCTCACTCTAAAGTATAAAATACAAATAAATATTGTGTACGGCAGTTAATCTGTCATCTTCAACATGTCATATTGTCGTTATTGCATTTTTCTTTGTGTCATTTTTCAAAAATACACATCGACAACATAAGCTCCATGATAAAAAGTACAAAAACGTATTTTCAACAAAGATTTGCTGGGAAATTATAATAAAAATGTTAACTCTATTGTAATAGCTCAAATGAAGCAACCTGTTTAAAATTATAATTATGCTTACTTTTACTTTGATTTTACACACTGAAATGCGGCCATTTTTTTCACATCAGTTGTTTGATCTCGTGTAACAAATCCATCAGACACAAACTGCACAAAGTGTTGCTTCCACTTTATTTCATGTGAACTAAATTAAACCCAATTCTTACTGGGAAGAACACAAAATGGACAAAGTAAACTGCAAAATCCATTCAAGTAAGCTTACAACATGTCTATCATAAAATGCATTTTTACCAGAGAGGAAATTCATACTAAAAAGTCAAATGTTGAGTTGGAAAATGTATTGTTTTCTAAATGTAGCTGTGATTTTAGAACAAAACAGCACTGTGCTTCTTTAAGAGTGCTTTTATCTGCTGTATCTAAATCCTGTCTATAAAAAAACATCATCATAAAACTTCCGTCATCCAGCGTCTAGCTCATATCCATGCTCTCTGCGGGTCCTAAGCCCCCTCCCTCCCCTCCCTGGACGCTCTGGTAGATGGATGCCATGTCGGCGTTGGTTCTGATCTGGTTGGCGAAGTCGGCCATGCTGGGGCTCCTCTCCACCTCGGGCACGGCCAGCAGGGCGGCGACGGCACGCATGGCCGAGCGCCGCAGCTCCTCCTGCTTCTCAAACTCCTGCTTCACAGAGCCGGCCTTCACCTGCGGGTGGTGGAGGGGGTGGAGATTAATGTCAGCGTAGTGGGGATTGTCACCACAAGCTTCCTCACAATGTACCCCTCAATACAGCACGCATTATACATTTTACAAACAAATACACACAGTTTTGATCATCTCTCTTATCAGTTAGGAGTATCTAGTTTGATAAATAAAATTCAGAGGGCGCTGCAATCACACAGGTTTTAAATTAGTCCAATTAACCTTTGCACTTGTTACTGTTGTTACTGTGACTGGTGATGTTTGCCGGCTGTGATGACAACTGCTGCTTTATCAGCTGTAGCTCTCGCTGACATTTATGTGTTTCCGAAGACACGCAACATTAGCTGCCGTCACATGGACAATATTTCTTCAACCTGACTGAAATCATTCTGATTAGGATTCCAACCTGTTTACATGGACGCTAAATAAAGTGATCAATAAGATGTACGTTTACATGCCAGAAGCATTTAATCACAATATAACTTTTTTGACATGTGCACAAAGGCTCCGCCCGCTGTGAAACGTCTAATCTGCAACTTGTTTTGATCCTTTCAACCATCGAGGCGTTTAACAATCCTTAAATCTTTCAGGTTGTTTCAGCCACAGAGCAGTTTGGTTTTGCTGCCGAAATGTTTCTATTCAACGGATTATCAAAGGTTTAAACAACCCCCCCCCCCCCCCAACCAAATTGAAAATTCCTTCCAATCGGTCCGGATCAGGTCAGTCTCTTCCAACTGAGGTGGTTACATGAGGCATTTTTATTCTGACTGGGCTGTTATTCCCATTATTAGTGGAATATTAGGGTCCATGTAAATGCAGCTAATGATGAACATCAACACATTGAAAGAAATATTCAATAATACATGAAGGGGCAGCAGCGAGGAAGCAACATGTGACTATAAAACAACTTCTGTGCCACATTTTCATTTGGCAAAGGTGTCTTGAGAAAACGTTCTCAAATTAAATAAAGAGCAAGACAACCCTGCTGCAGCAGAATCTACCGCCTTTTCCGAACATAACCTGTCATGACATCACTTTCCGTGGCCTAGAAACTCACCACAGAGGTCACTACTGTAAGACGTAAACTTTAAACTTTAATCCATACCTTACAAGTTTGCTTCAGTGTGTCCCCAAAATGTCCATTGAGCTTGTAAACTGACTTGAAAAACTATGGTAAGTATAGTAGGTCAACGTTTTTGTTCAACTTTCTTTTAACTTCCAAATAATTAGTTTAAATAAGACAGCCAAAATATCGTGTTAATCACGTTTGCGAATCTCGATATGAAATATTGACTACTAAGAGTGCCAGTACCTTGGTAGTGCAGGTGGCTTTAAGTGGTTCTATCAGTCTGTCCAGTCTCTGGAGAACAGCAGCAGGACACAGGGAGGCCAGTCTAGCTAGCATCAGGAAAGTCAGCATCTACAACACACACACACACACACACACACACACACACACACACACACACACACACACACACACACACACACACACACACACACACACACACACACACACACACACGAAAAAAAAGGTGGGAGAGTCGAGTCAAGAAGATTAAGGCTTGTGCTACTGCAAATGTGTTTTTTAAAGTCATGCAATGAAGAGGGTTAAATAAGCATTTATGAGTGCAATAGATTATTGATTAGATCAACATGAAATCTTCCTTCAGCTGACTGGATCAATGCACCACATGCTGGGCTTTAACTGGTTTTTGCTTCTAACTTTCAAACAGAAAAATTCTCTCTTAAACTCTCCACCAAATCAGTTTCTGAACACCTTTAAGATGAGAAATACACGATGCAGTTGTGAACAGTGTTTATGTTGTAACTATAAAAGCTAGATGAACAGGTTGTTCATGAGTGTTTCAGGCTGCAGGAGTTTACTGATGGATTGTTCTGTTTATGTTGGCGTGGTTATATTTTCTACCCAGAGTAAGAAGAAAGCTGCACATAACTCTGATGTGATCTTTTATTATTCTTTTTTTTTCAATGTTTTCCACCCACCCTGATATCATAGTGATCTTTGAGTCCTTCCTCTACGTGATCTAGGAACTGCAGGACGTCCAGCCCCTCCAGGCAGCTGTCCAGCAGAGTGTACATGCACTCGAACGCTGCTTTACGCACATCCAAACCGTCATCCACGGTGTGCTTGAATGGACCCATCTCCACCTGCGGCACACGTGCAGTTACTCATCAGAGTTACACAAAGCTTTGAGAAACATGAAGATATAAGCGTCAGTCAGCCCACTTCTCTGATGAGGTCCTTCCTGATCTGGGTCTCCTTATAGAGGTGAGGCAGCACTGTTGCTAGGAGACCACGGATCAGAGATGGTTTGTTATGAGCTGCAGAGTTGAACATCACCAAAGCGACACGGCGCACATTGATGTCGTCATCCTGCAGGGTCTTCAGGAAGTCACCTGCCCAACAGAGATGACATCATTGCTATCGAATAGATACCTTTGTGTGTGTGTGTGTGTGTGTGTGTGTGTGTTTGAAGTGAGTACAACTAAGCTGATTCAGGGGGTTAGTTCAGGATTAGGTTCAGGTTCGTCCTCAAAAGCAAACTAAAACAAAAGTGTGTTTTTGTGCTGGTGTGTGTTACCTATGCAGTCTTTCAGCAGTGAGTCTATGGGAGCAGGTTGATCAACAATAGTGAACTTGATAGCTGTCACCACTGTGCTGCGAGCCAGAGGAGAACCTGTGAGGGAGACTTTAAATGAACCTTTAACAGAACCATGCAAGAGGAACGGTGTCCCAACGGCAGCAACAATAACTTTATCTCACACGGTATTAGACGATACAAACAGCAGCACTGAGTAACTTTGTTGTCATTTAAATGTTCACTATAGAGTTCTGCAGGGATGACGTGTTTTTGTAGTCCAACCCAAAAGATAGCATCCATTGGATTTTTGGATTATTGCAGAAAATAAACTCTGTGGTAAACAGAAGTTTATGATACTGACACGTTTTGTTCAGCAAGATAATCTTCACATATTATCACCACTTTTATGATGTTTGAAGCGTAAAGTCAACCTCCAGAAGTAAAAGTCTGACGTTAGGCTGTAAACCAGCTCCACCACGGTCACATGACTTCAGCGTCTCCACCACTGAGCTTCCAGCTCTGACCTCTTCTACAAAAGCCTTTGGGAAAGTTTGAGTTAGAACAGTTTGCAGTATAAACCCAACGAGGCTGTAAAGGAGGACGAGTGAGTCGATGAGTTTCTGTGTTCGGCGTGATGACGTTTAATGTCCCCGACAGCCTCTGTAGTCTCATTTAGACTCTTGTTAGCAACCGACTTTTTTAAGACACGGAGAAACTTCAGAACTCACCAGTGGAGTATTTACTGATGTATTTTATGTCGCAGAACAAAACGCTTGTGTTAACCACAGACCTTATTTCAGGCATCGAACCAAAAACCCATTCAAGAAACCCACTGACTTCCAGACGAGGGAACAGGAAGAGCTAACATGCTAACTCACTTCAGGGTTCTGGGACTCGTTCCTGCAGAACTTTATTGTCTTGTCTGACATCAAAACTAGCCACATGGCTGGAAGTATTTCTAGAGATACTTTGCTCTGACAGACCGATTGGCCACCAACTCTCCATCATCACAAAGAACTTAGTGCATAGTGCTGCCGTTATCGCAGCAAAAATCAAACACACATCTCCCTCCTCACACATCGTACCAGCTTTAAGCTGCTGTTTAAGTCTGGGTAATAGCTGGGCAGGATTGACTAAGGTCAGTTTTCCCAGACATTCAGCCACCAGGTTCCTGGTCCCCTCCTCCTGACACTCGCAGTTCTGAAACAGCAAGGCCCAGATAGACTCCACATGGGGCGAGAGACTAGAGGCTGGACAGGCACTGGGCAGAGAGAGAGAGAAGGTATTCAGCAAGAGGACAGAAGAGGAAGAGTAGTACGTTTTACCAAACTTTAAAGGGAATCTGGTTAAAGCTGCACTTGGCAAGAGTTTTATGACAAAATATGTCTGTTTTACCAACTTAAATAATAAAGTGGGGCTGCAATAGAGAAGAATCACACCCCCACTTAAAAAAAAGCTGTAAATTCACTAATTTTGCCGAAATTATACTAACTATACTAACAATAAAAAAATCCCTCTTATCCTACGTCCGCTCCTGCTGTCCACTGAGCAAAAGAAACTTGAAGGTTGATTTTTGCATGATTATGTTCCATGTTCCAACATTTTTCTTTCCCTCCCTACACCTTCTAGAACGGATAACTTACTCCTTACTCCATTTTTTATTATCTTAGACTAGGCAAACCTGCCTTGTTGCAAACCTTGTGCCACTTGAGGGCGCCAAAGTGTGACATTCCCAATTAATTCAGAAAGTTATTAGGAGAAAACGCACAGCTAACCCTGAGGTGAGAAGGAGAAAAGATGCATTCAAGGAGGAAAAGTGAAATAAAAAACACAGAAAGCCACGAACACACACCTGATGACCTCTTTGAGGGAGTGTAGGAGCAGGTACTGTCTCCGTGGCTGAGAGGAGATCTCCTTCAGCAGGAAGGGCAGGTAGTCTTTCAGGCTGCCGACCGCCATGCTGCCTAAAGCGCAGGATGCTGCCGTCTTCACCTGAAACCACAAACTAGACACTATTAATATCAAAGAATAAGCAAATGTGTAAAGTCATGTCCTTTTTGACCTTTTCTCTTTATTTGTCACCATGCGTGACATTAGGATCTCTAATCCTTCACTCATCTCTCAACCACCTCACTCCATCTCATGATTCACTGTCAACAATAGAGGCAAAAAAATAATACAAATAAACAAAGAAAAAAAGGAAAATGTGAGGAAAATTTTGATTTTGAAAAGCGAAGTTTTTGTTTTAATGTTGAATCCAGAAGACAATTAAATGTTGAAGGTATAAAATTATGTTTGTCTGTTTTCAACAAAGTGAATTAATTAATTTGCTGAAGAAGGCAGTGGGATACGGTCGAAAGCTCTGAGAATAACTAGATATGTGGACCGTGTGTTTCGATTCTGGCTTCTCAAACGTGCTGATTTTCTCTGTTTCATATAATTGTAAATTGGACAATTTGGGGTTTTGGACTCTTAACGAGCATTCTGAAAGATTAAGCCAGGGCTCTGCGAACATGATGATTTGATTTTTTTTAATAATTGATTGATTATTTGAAGCCTAGGAACTGTGTAAGTCTTACCTCCTCGTTGGTGGAGGAGATGGCCTCCAGGATGACTCCCTGCACCTCCTTACTTCCTCCCAGGCTGCCGCTCCTCCCCACCTCCCCCAGACACAAAAGAGCCAGGACCCGAGAAGACTCTGGAGAACCAGGATTCTTCACCTGAGGAGAGGAGAGGAGATACAGCAAAACCGAGACAAGAGGTGTTGTACAGTACCAGAGCACAGACACTCGCACACCTCCTGTATGAGGCTGGACACGGTGCCCGGGGTTTCTCTGGGGCAGGCGGAGGACAGAGCAGCCACACAGCGAGCAACAGAGTGGAAGGACTGTCTGTGGATGACGGAGCTGTCTGCTGAGCACTGAGAGCTGTGAAACGGATCTGTGAGAGACTTCAGCAACTGACTGAGAGGAGGAGAGGAGAGGAGAGAGGAGAAGAGAGGGGAGGAGAAGAGAGAGGAGGAGAGGAGAGGAGAGGAGAAGAGAGAGGAGAGGGAAGGGGAGGAGAGGGGAGGAGAAGAGAGGAGAAGAGAGAGGAGGAGAGAGAAGGAGAGGAGAGGAGAAGAGAGAGGAGAGGGAAGGAGAGGAGAGGAGAGAGGAGGAGAGAGAGGAGAGGGAAGGGGAGGAGAGGAGAGGAGAGGAGAGAAGAGGAGAGAGGAGGAGAGGAGAGGAGAGGAGAAGAGAGAGGAGAGGGAAGGGGAGGAGAGGAGAGGAGAGAGGGAAGGAGAGGAGAGAGAGGAGAGAGAGGGAGGGAAAATATTTAATATTTGACATTAAACATTTACTACATTTTACATTAAAAACATATTTATTATTTAAAATGATGACATTTTATTACATATATTTACAAGCATTATTATGTCTTATTTATTTAGTTAATATTTACAAGCATTAATAAATGCATTTATTATTTATTTATTACAAACACATTACATGCATTTAATAAACACACATTTAATATTTACATAATATGGAAATGACATTTTTTATTATTAATAAACATATTTCATAAAACATATTTATTTACACATAAATGCATTATTTTATTTTACTAAACATATTATTTATTATTATTGCACCTATTATTAATATTAATAAAACATTATTTATTATTTTTAAAACACATTATTAATATGACACATTATTTATTATTATTTATTATTTTTAAATGCATTTATTTATTATTAATATTTTACATAAACATTATTATATTATTTATATATTATTTTTATTATTTACAAAACATACATTTATTATGAGACATACATGAGACATAAAACATGACATATTTAGTTGACATAAATGCATGACATATTATTTATTATTTTATTAGGAGTAGAGAGAAGGGGAGGAGAGGAGAGGAGAGGAGAGAAGAGGAGGAGAGGGGAGGAGAAGAGAGGAGAGGAGAGGGAAGGGGAGGAGGAGAGAGGAGGAGAAAGGAGGAGAGAGGAGGAGAGGAAATTAATATCATGATATTAACCAAATTCTTTCCCCAAAATCCATAACTTGAGGTACTTGAGGCAAAATGCAGCTTTTATTATATTAGTTATAAATCTTTAATTAACCTTTATTTTACATTACAGCAACTTACATTATGCACATTTTAAACAACAAGAGCTCGATGTCACGTCAAAAACTGTGGTGCATCCGTCCAAAATAAACAGCTAAAAACACGTTCCTGTCTTACTCACAGTAAGCTGCTTGTGTGAACGCAGTAAATCCTGTTTTAATTAAGAGTGTCTGTACTGTTATAATGCAACCAATAACAGAGCTACAGAAGACATATTACAATTATATTATTATATATATTGTTTCACAGTGACTAGTGAATTGATGTTATGTGTGAAATCTGTAGAATTCCCCATGACTTACGGCTTATGAGCATCTCTGATCAAGAGAGTGTGTAAAGTTTAAATATGCTGTTATGTTTCTGTATTATCTTATAATGGCTTTCTAATCACCTGAAGGAATTTCAGCACTGTTGGTATTGGAAAGTGTTCATGTCTGTTGATAAGTGCTGTTTACGAGCCTGATGGAAACACTGGATTCTGGCATTCTTGCTTTTTTTTTGATTGAACTTCTTAAATGTGAAACTGGTCACATTTGAATATTGGCAAAAACAACTGGCAATCTGCGACTTACATCCAGAAATATCAGATTCATATCAGCATTAAGCCAACGTGACATTACAAACCATCAGCAATTATCCTGAAACAGTTTTCCCACCAGAAAACTGTCGACCTAAGGAAACACACCAAGTTTTCTATTGTTGTGGGGACATTTTGGCCTAAACAGATCCAACACATAGCTCACACACCACCTTACCTGTAGCCCAGGTTACTAGTTTTGGATAGCACCAGTGCCTGTAGGAAGTCCAGTATGGCTGCCAGCGCACCGCCCTGCAGCAGCGGCGAATGGACGAGTCTGAAGACTCCCGGCAGCACAGACGAGCTGATCTTAGCCAGAGAGGAGGGGCAGGCTCTGGACATGCAGGTCAGCAAGGTGACGGATACCTAAACAGAGCACACTACATGTACCACAACATGTATGTATATAGCAATATCTGTACATACAACTTTATGTTATGGAAAGCTCACAGGTCAACAGGACTGGAAGATAATAATTACCTCGACCAAAGGAGGTTTTGTTCGTGGTCTAAAATGTTTATTGTTTATTAGCAGGATTTCTCAAAAACGATTTGAAAGAGTTCACCGATTTAACGTTGCCTGACTTTTATTCAACACATTCTTCCTATCTTCCTTTTAAAAACCTGGTGCCTACATTACCCACAATGTAACTCGACCGCAGACAGTCCTGGTAAGCTCACTCCTGTCTAACTTCTCCTTTTAAAGTTTTAGATGTGATTGGACTGCTCAAACGTGGGCTTTGGCTTGGCAAATATGCTGATTAAGGTTTGTGTTCAAAGGGTTAACATTATCTATTATTAAAATAGCAGTTTTAGAGGATTTTGCAACCGTGGAAGATATGAACTGTCTGAATGATTTAGAGTTTTAACAGGTGACACATTTGTTTTGCTTTACAAAAAGACATGGGTCTTCTGGGTATATCCATGTTTCTTAATGACCCCTTTAAATTGACCCGATCACCTTGAACTCAAGACAAATAAGAGAATCTTCATCATTCATTATTCTCTAAATGTAACGCTGTACATGGTGGAAGGAGCATGATTAATGTGTGTTAGTGCTAAATTCAGTGTGGTACCTGTGATACATGCATGTCGCTCTCATCCACCAGAGCAGGAAGTTCACTCAGCACGGGCTCCAGTGCCGCGGGTTTGATGCTTGCAGCGTGATGCGTGACCAGCGCGGTCAGACACGCCAGCGTGCCGAGCTTCAGAGCCCGCTGGTTCTTCCGCAAGAAAGATCCCAACACAGACAGAGCGTCTGGCAGGATGGACGACAAGTTGATCTGGACGAGAGGGTGGAAAGACCGCAGCAGAGACAGAGAGAGGAAAGTGTTGTTATTTTTCAGTCACTGCTTTTTTCTTTTTGCTAGTTCTTATTTGGGAAAGTCTTTTTATAAGTACATGAAAAAATAAAAGGTCAAATAAAGATTGTGTCCTTTGAAAACAGTCAAACTGAACCTGTAATGGAGAAGCAGCGATGAGGGTGATGGTCCTAACTGCTGTCAGCCTTGTGATCTCATTCTTTAACCTTTCCAGAAAGATCGTCAAAACGCCCTGCAGCTCCGCCCCCAGGTGGTCGCCTAGGTGACACACCATGTGACCCATACAGGAAATAGCCCTCTCTTTCACTTCCTGGTCGATGTCTGTTGCTTTCAGCCTCTTCAGGGTTACAGAAAACACCTTGGAGAAACAATATGTAGTGATTTATTTCAAACTCTTCACAGACCAACAGACGGCTTGTTGACATCTCTAAAGCCGGAAGGAACGGAACGGATCAATTGACTGGCTACAACGTGGAGTTCACACTGACTCAGAACCCCCAGTCAGTTATGTCCAGTGACAGTTCCAGTAAAACTACAGTTTCAGTCACAACATGTAAAATACTATTCCAATATTAAACAGATCTTTTGACAGCAGCCATGAAGGAAATCAGACTGTAGAACTGCTCAAACTGCACAGCTGACCCACCCGATCATCCAACAGCCAGATCATTGATCATTCAGGTAATTAATCAGGTGCTGTGACCTCAATCTGCAAATCAGACGACAACCAATCTGGCAGAAATGGTGCCTGATTCTAAAATTAGTCGGGGGCAACCACTTTGGGCTAAAATTAGACCGAATCCGTACAGTGTCTGCCCGGCTATAGGCCACTTACATTTATCTTGTAGGTGCTGATAATGAAAACAGAATATTACAACTCTATGGTAAGAAACAGCCAGGAAAGTGTAGAGCAGAGCACAACGACCAAAATGAAAATACCTCAGATCAGAGGAGAAAACAGCCCCGTCAAACCCGACCCCTCATACCTCTCTGACAAACGGCTTGGGGTCGAATTCTCCCGCTGTAGTACTCTGTCCCTGCGGCCTCATCACTCTGACCAGCTGCTGGGTGACCAGCAGAGCCTCCGAGGTGATCTTATAGAAAGTGTCTTCTACACACGCCACCACCGGAGGCAGCAGCACCTGCAGGGACCACAGCATGCGTGTTAAACAGAAGTCTTTATCTGTTCACCTCAAGATCCTTTTCCCAGGTGTTAGGGTTAGCTCAAATACGTCACTTGTCACTCACTACTTAACAAAACCTCGTCTCCCAACAAGCCACAGCCCTGATCTTGGTGTTTGAATTGTGGTGTGAAAGATCTTTGCCATGGATGGGCTGCCATCTTGTTTTCTCCTTTTTATTTTAGTCAGGGAGGTGAGTCACTGTAATTTGGTTAATTTGATTTCGTTATATTTGTTACCTTCCTAGTTAGATTTGTTTAGTTTGGTGTGTTGGACAAATCTTACAGCTGCATGTTTAAAAAAAATGTTGCGTCTCGGCTTCAGGTCCACGAGGGATCACAGTTCTTGGAAATTAGACTTTTCACAGCAAAATCATTATTTTATGGTAAAGAATTCAAAGGAAAGGTTGTCACAACTGGATATTGTACTTTACCTAAGCATTTCCATTTGATGCTACTTTATACTTCTACTCCACTACATGTTGGAAGCTTTTTACTCCATTACATTTATTTGACTAGTTACTTTGCAGATTATTACATACAAAATATAAATCAACTAATAAATGATGATGTATTATTATGGATTAAGCTACCCAGCAGTATATAAAGTAATCACCGCCACCTTTACCAGCTGCAACATTAAAGTGATGAACACATTAATGCATCAATTATTATAATCCAGTGAAAAAATTCTAAAATGAGCCATTCTGCACAATGAGTACTTTTACTTTTGATACTTTATGTGTATTTTTAAGTAAGATTTTGAATGCAGGACTTTTACTTGTAACAGAGTATTTGTACACTGTGGTATTGCTACTAAAGATCGGGATACTTCTTCCACCGCTGAGCTTCAAACATTTTGATGCTGTGAAAGGGACTTTCATGTGCAATTTCATGTTCATGTGCATTCAGGCAGACATTAGGAACTCTTATTTTCATTTTTTCTGTTAGCACATCATGGACACAGGATCAGGGCTGTTTTTCTAAGTATGTGTGGAGGCACAAACACAGATGACTGTAATTAATTCTGACTCATTCTGCCGGTGTTTTGCATTAAAATCTAGAAATAAAAGTCTTGTGTGTGTTTGAGTACAAAAACAGAGAAAAATTATTTAAGATTACTGAAATGAACTGACAGAAGCTATTAAGCTAAATACAAAGGCTGCAGGTTTACATTATTTATATCAGAAAATCATCCTGTTAAACAATGTGCAAAAATCCTGAAGCAAAGCTTTAAAAGAGGTTTAAAGAACCTGCATGTGCGGCTGAAAGGCTTGAGGAGGGTGGGAGAGGAGGAGGACGTGGAAGAAGGAGAGCGCATCGATCCTCATGGTGGAGGAGGTGGACTTGTCTGTCAGGGAGAAGACAATACCTGGAGGAAGGAAGAAGGAGGAAGGAGGAGGGAGCAAGGAAGGGGAAAAGAAAGGGAGATGGTGTAGGAGAGAGCAGGGGGAGAGAAAATGAAGCAGCTGAAGGAAAAAACAAATAGACGTTGGGAGGTTTTTAGGGCAAATGAGCGAGAAATAAAAAGCAAGAAAAAGGGAGTTGTAAAGTGAAATGTGTGTGTGTGTGTGGTGTGTACCAGGTATTAGAGCAGGTATATGTTGTTCCAGGGCTCCAGGTACAGTGTGAGCCAGTTCAGTGAGGAGACAGAAGCAGCCCTGTCGAGATTTAATGTTCTTGTCCTTCAGCTGTCTGTGGAGAGCCTTCACTATCACCGGCACCTGGACAGACAACACACACACACACACACACACACACACACTGTGTCATTATGAATTCATCCCCATGTATTTGCTATTTCTAATTATTTACTTATCTACATGGCTGTGCAGCGAATTCAGTGTGAGAGACTCATGTTGCCGCTGGTAAACTAGAAACCGTAAAACATATTTCCTGAGCCTTTTTGTTTGCTATAGATTAGCATTTCTGACACGCGGTGTGTAGGTGTCGTCTAAAATCAACCAAATCACCGGACAAGAATGTCGATATCGGACGAGGCTGTATTTCAGCTATATCACATGGCCTATCACATGTTGTTGTTTTTGTTTGTATGTATGGAGGCTATGCTTTTTAAAGGGTACGCACAGTACGGCTAAGGTAAGGGAAAGATTGTGATTATAGCAAATAAACTATGATCAAGGTATGGTTAGAGTTAGGTAACTAAATCACCTGGTTCCTTCAGATACCGGGCTGCAAATCAATCAGGCAGGGGAGTAATCACTGGCTTTTAAAATAAAACAAAACACAAAAAAGCCAGAAACGTAACCTTAAACACTTGTTAAAACTTCTCTTGAGTTACAGTTAATAGCAACGTTTGCCACTGGCTTTGTGCACTAGTGCACAGCAACAACGATGAGCCTGTTTCATTGCCTCTTGACTGCAAACCCTTTTATTCTTTGAGCTTAACTTCCAAATTTAACATTGCACTGGACATGTAGCTCAGCAACTGAATGGTGGAAACTCACAGAGGTTTTTCATGGAATAAAATATTTTATTTTATTGATTTCTTGCAAATGGCTTTAATGTGTTTCTTAAAGATCTTTTTTCTTTTGCAGCTTATAGTGTCATGTTTGAAATCATTTTACTATAAAAGAAACTATGGTTCTTTAGCTCTGCCCCATGACCAATAACTCGACCAATTATTTCATCTTTAGTCTTCAGAAAATGTTTGTATAACTTAAACTGATCCGGCCCACCGTCTGTAACTTGTTGTAAAATTATTATGTACCTGTGTCTTCAGCGTGGCGACTGCCGGCTCCTCCTCCCTGCTCGCCCCTGAGTCCGAACCGGCCGTGATGAGGCCGTGGTGGCTCGATCCCACCCGTGTTTGCCTCAGCAGCGTCGAAAAAGCAGCAAAGACGTCCGCCCTCACGTTCTCCTCACGCTCCTTGAATCGAGCCAGCAGAGCGGGGCAGATGGAGGAGTAGAAGGAGAGGAGAAGGTCCCGGCGGGTGTTGATCAACGCCTCCAGACACTTGATGGAGGAGCGCCGCACCTTCCAGCTCATATCGTCATCGTCACTGTACTCATCATCTGATTCTGGATGGAGTCACAAGATGAAAGAGAGCTGTTATTTCATAAAGGAAGAAGGCCGACTTCAGCTAATCTTTACATTACTCAAGTTGAATTCACTTATTACTTACTAGTCATCCCTCTCTTTTATAAATAAGTACCTTATTTATGTCTGTGACGTCATACAAACTGATTAGGATGCTAAAACAACCTGAATTTTATTCTATTCTCACTGCAATAAGTGTGTTTCCTACGGCTGAAGAGCAGCACTCAGTCACTCAATCTGAACCAAAACACAAATCAAACAAACAAACGTGCGTTGCTTGAACACAAACGGTAAAGACCCCCGACCTCTGACAACCTACACCAAACCAAGTGGATGCAAACTTTGCTTAAACTAGTGGCTGAAATTAGTTGAACAGCTTCTTCTTATTATTTTAAAGTTTTAGTACAACAAAGCAGTATTTGCAAAGTTTGAACAAAACACGTTAACCGACCAAAAGAGGATGAAAACAGACAAGAAAAACTGCTGCAAAAGAAAAAGACAAACACAGACCTTCATCAAGCCCGTCCTCTATGTCCATGCTATCTTCTTCCTCCTCCTCCTCAGCATCATAATTATAGTTAGGGTCAAAGGTCATGAACTTAAGACAAAGCTGTGTTACGGTGGCAACATGGGGGGACATCTCCTTCGGACACCTGTCAATCAATGGACACAACATGAGTAACAGAGACAGAGATGACAGGGTGTGTGTGTGTGTGTGTGTGTGTGTGTGTGTGTGTGTGCGTGAGTGTGAGTGAGTGTGAGTGTGTGAGAGAGTGTGTGTGTGAGTGTGTGTATGTGTGAGAGAGTGTGTGTGTGAGTGTGAGAGTGTGTGTGTGTGTACCTGCGTATAAAGGCTTCAAAAGCCTGGAAACAATACTCTCGCAGCTCGTCGTCCTCCACACTGGTGAACTTAACCACCATGGGGATCAGCTTCTCTAAATGCTCCCCTTCACAACACAGAAACATAAATAAATAAAAGAATGTATAAATCAATACGAGAACTGGGAGATAAACAGGGTCGTCGCAGCAACAGATCTCACCGACTCGATGGCCGCCCTGACGGCTAATGGTTGCCAGGCACTGGATGTACGTCCTCGTCATCGAAGTGGGGGGGCCCTTGGCCAACTCCGTCAACAGGTGTTCAGTCAGCTGGGAGAAGAGGGCGGGGCTACAGCAGGGCACCAGGTGACCGAGAGCCAAGATGGAGCGCTTCCTGACCGCCATCCTGGGGCTGGTTAACTGATAGTAGAGCATCAGGGTGACGAGTGAATGAATGAATGAATGAATGAACGAACGTGTGGACAGATGAAAACACAGATTGATGGATAAATAAATGAATGACAGTCTGTCTGAGTGTTTCGTACCTGAGGGAGCAGGCTGGAGAGCAGAGAGCTGTGAAAACTGACCAGCGCACCACTCAGCCTGGAGAAAACACAAACCCAACAACCATCACCACTAACATCCTCTCTGACTTCTTCTTCTTCTTCCCTCCTGCCGTGACATGCTGGTCATCAGTGGCTGAATCCTTGAGCAATCAACAATCTAGTGTTTGATATTAAATTTGGATCCATTGGTGGAGATTTAGTTTTCTTTTTTTTTTTATGCTGATCAGCCAGCATCATAAATTCAGCATGCTGATGTTGGCATGCTACATGTCTCCTGCTCGCAGTGACAACAAGCTGCCCAGCCCGACTTGTGCTGCGCGATAACGCAGCTACTTCCTGTCAGAAGTATGTCAAAGCAATCTGCGGCAGTTTGGTTTTACTAGTTATGAAATAGAAGATTCAAATTTATATTATTAATTAAACACGTGTTTTTCTCGTTTTGGTAAAGAATGTTTAATATATGGAGCTAATTTCATCATTCATGAACAAAGAAAGCTGGTAAACACTTCCATTGCTTGAATAAAGTAACTGATATAACATATATCAATGTATATTTATTATGATACATTTTAACCTGAGATACTTTATCTAATTTAATTCAATCTAATCTAATTTAAGTGGACCACTAGATTTTGGTAATATAGTAAAAGTCACACTAAACATATCTGATCAATATGTATTTTTAAAGATACGTTCCAACTTAAAGTCTGACTTCAACTCAAGTTTTTAATTTCTGCATTTAAGAAAACAAAAAAAAGTGGTGACAGGAAGTAGCCGAATTTTCACACACGCGCAGAAAAAAAATCGGGTTTCCGTGTTCACCATCTTATTATAGCGTGTTAGCATGCTAACATTAGCTGCACTAAACACAGAGTACAGCTGAGGCTGATGGGAGATAAATAAAGTGCCCCGAGATAACTTTGTTAAGATATGGCGCTATATAAATAAAACTGAACTGAACTGAATGTCATTAGTTTGCAGGTATTTGGTGATGAAAAGTCAGAGGATCACCAAAGTTATTGCTTCCTGAGGGGAACATGAACGTCAAAGTCTCATGGAAATCCATCCAACTGTTCTAGAGACATTTCACTGAAAACAACGGATGTGAACCTCATGGTGGCGCCACAGGAAAAGTTGAGGGGTCATTAGAAGTTATCCTCTAATAACCTTGAATATCTGTAGCAAATTTCACGGCAATCCATCTAATAACTGTCAGAGTATTTCATTCAGAATCAAAAATGTCAACCAGCTGGTGGCGCTAGAGGAAAAGTCAGAGGATCACCAAAGTCAGTAGGATTCGTCCTCTGGGAACCATTAATGTCTGCAGAAAATGTCATAGGAATCCATCCAGTAGTCGTTGAGATATTTCAGCCTGAAGCGGTGGACGGACCGTCTGCCACAGAAAGTGTTCAGTAATGTTTTGTTATTACCTTCCCAACATGTCCGACAGGATGTCCAGGGCCTCTAACTGAACTGACACGTCTTCTTGTTTCCCCAGGGCACCGATCAGCTGGGAGGTAATCTTCTTACACACACTGACTGTCAGGGTCAAACCTGGCAACCCACACACATACAAAAACCCAGAGGGAAAATTAAAAAGCAACAGATCTGGCAAGTAAAAAACAACAACAGATTAATATACACACAGGTTACTGTTGAGTGTTTTATCTTGATGATTTTCTATGTTGGCGCAGCACAACACAGAGCTGATGAGAAATATTGTTATTCTGAATTCAGAGCCTTTAAATAACATTAAATAATAAATAAAACTGACAGCAAAAGTCAGAATTTAATGCTTAATGATGCTCAGTGTATTTTTAAATTGGACATGATTTGAACTGGTATTATATCTGTAAGTGAAAGATTTTACAATTTTGTTGATATTCGGGGGAAATGATTAGTGTAGCTTTGTGTTTATCATGTGGTTGCTATACATTTTAAGCATATTATATTCTAAGTAGGCTCTGAATGTAAACGTGACTTCACTGCAGTCTGGTATAATATATATGTTATTACAGTATTTGTTTTGTTGTTTGGTTAAATGTTGTGTTTTGTGGTGTATGTGAAACAGTGTAAGTTTTGGGACACAAAACAAACTTCAGCAAAATATTCTGATAATAAAGTGAAACTACGGAAGCCCTGAGAGGCATGTGAGAAAAAAAATCTGGTGATCCATTTTCTGAGTCTGATTTAAATTGTTTTCTCTCCCGTGTTTATGACTTAAGAACAGGTGAAAAATGACTTTCTGCCAGGATAATCTTTCTAAGTTCCATAATGTTTTTTTTTCAAAAGGGAAAAAAAAGTTTTCTCATGATAATTTTTCATTTTTTTCAGGATAATTTGTTTGTTCAAAAGTGTTGTAATTCTCATTTCGGCCACAAGAGGCCGGCGTGCACCACTACCCCGTGTTCTAAATAGGACGAAAAGCATTTGTGTTTTCTTCCAGGTGAGTTTTGATTTCTTCACGTGCTCTAAACACAAGGGACATACTGTATATTGTGTGTTGGCAAGTTATGTAACATTACTGTCATGTCTTTCTTTCTTTTGGCTTAGAAATCAGATCAAATCAAATCTGCAGGCTGTCCCTTTTAAATGTTAAAATCTACCAATATGCAACTTGGCTAGGCAGTTAATTAAAACATTAAATACATGTCTAATGAACATTTTAGTCTCTTCACTGCGCTGCTGTAGAATAACCTCCTTTAATGTCACTTGATTTTTATAATATTCACATAAAAACTATTGTGATCGCACAGATTATTTTCTAGCTATTTAAAGGCAAAATCCCTTGAATGAGTGCAAAGCGTTTTTCTTAATTTAAACAAAGCTGCATCTTTAATGTCAGGTGGAAAGCTGGCATCAAACGCTGGTCGTCACCACATCTGGACTAAAGTGAAAGCTGATAGTGATGAGACTATTTCAGCCCTCACCTGACGAGGACAGCGGCAGCTCAGCGATCACAGTCTTCAGTCCCATGCTGGAAATGTCTCTCAGCTGCTCCTTGTCCGACATCATGTTCGAACACAGCGCGTCCACCATCGTCTCCACCTGAGGCTCCTTCACCTTGCTCACCAGAGGGGCCAGGCTGAAAATCAAACATACCCACAGAATCAGAATCTGCTTTATTGGCCAAGTTTGTGAACACATACAAGGACTTTAAGTTGCTCTAATTGGGCCTCATTCACCAATATGTGCGTAGAAATGTTCTTACTTTGCGCACAAAATAAGAGCCACACCGGTCAATTTTGTTCTTATCACCGTGAGTACGTTAGTGAATCAGAATCATTCTAGTGTGGCTGCTATTTGCAGTCCACATACTGCCACAACCCCATTTCTCTATGTAAGAAAATATATGTTTGCCTAGAGGTCTTTCATGGAGAAAGCGGTGAACTTGTTGACGCCTGCTCGGAGGTAAATCGGAATCTTTTACATACACTGCACGCCTGTTAAAAGGCTACCAATTAGCATTAGCTACATATGCGCAATTCCATGGCACTAGAATTTGGTGGGAGTAGCCGATCATTATAGGCCAAATCAATAAAAAAAACAACAGAAAACTAAAACTGTTACTCCACTGTAAGCTAGGACTAGCTGAATAATCATGACAGTAATTGATGAGGATGAAAGGGCGTCAATTTCATGGTTATTTAAAACAATGCATTAATAAATTAAGGTTTTAAATATTGTTGTCTATTAAAGCCTTTTTTTAATGAATGTTTTAACATGCTATTTATTTAGTTACAAGGTGTGTGTTTACATTTTCTAAGACAGATGGGAATTCATCATTTGTGCGTACGCCTGGTCTGAGGCAGTTCTAAATCTGTTCGCAGAGTACGAACAAATTCAGGTAAGAAAATATTGATGAATCCTGGATTTGTGCGTAAAACATTCGTACGCAGATTTGCGCGTACGCACTGTTTGTGAGTGAGGCCCCCACAGAACAATTTACATGAAGACAGAAACAGACATAGGACAACAAAGCTGAACAAAGATAAGGTAAAAGTAATCATAGAGCTATTATGTACATACAAGTAGATGACTTTATTACTTTATATACACCGCCACAGTCTGTCCTGTTTAAGAGTTTTAGATTAGTGAACTTTTACTTCTTGGTTGTCTCAGAAAAACAACACTACACAACCAGCAGAAGTATTTTCCTCAAAATCAATGCACCGCCCAATGGATGGGACCAGGAGAAGCCGTTCAGTGACTTTACAAGATCGTAACCTGCTCTCGGTTTGTCACACTGAGGATCAGCTTCTGAGCAGCAGAGCTGATCTGTCGGTTGTAGCCTTCAGCTTTAATAATCAGTTTTCTTCATTCACTATTCATCAGTTTTGAGTGGCTTTACAGACGGAGACCGAGATTGATGGTGAATCATTTGAAAGCGTCTCAACCTCTAAATATCTAGAAACCGAGGATGATGATAATCTTTACTGATTGTGCAGCAGCTGAGGCCAAAAGGTGCAGCAAAGAATGATTTTCTTGCGTCAGTAAAATAAGTTTACAACTTTTACAAGTTTTTTACAAGTCGGTTGGTGTTAACTTTTTGTGTGTTAAGGATCAGAGCAAACTAAAAGAGAGAGAGAAGTTCAAACCACAACAGAGGGAGAACATCCAGGACACAGCACCCTGAGGTGATGCACGGGTATTTAGGCATTATTACAGGTAGCATAGGTATTGTTCCTTTCATGGATTGTGCCATTTGTTTTTGTATTGCTTGTATCTCCTACCAATGAATTTCTTTCTTTGCACTATAACATTACATTTGATTTGATTTGAAATATTCTGCAAAATAATTACAATATCATTCGTTGTCAGTATGCAGCGTAGTCCCGACTCCAGCCCCCCACCATCCTGAACAGGAATGAGCAAGTGAACACAGCTTCTACATCAGTGTGTGTGTGTGTGTGTGTGTGTGTGTGTGTGTGTGTGCGTGTGCGTGCGTGTGTGTTTTTACCATTTCACAGCCAGGTTCTGCACCTCCCCGTTCTTGTCCTCCAGCAGTTTGAGCAGCATGGTCACCACTTTCCTCTCACTGTCCTCGTCCAGTTTAATGCTGTCCTTCTGGAGCTCCAGCATCAGGTCATTAGTGGCCATGAACCTGGTCTCACACACACACACACACACACACACACACACACGCAGATGTAAATACACACACCAACACAAACTGAGTGAAACTGCATTATCATGTTGTTGTTATGTTGACTTATAGAAACTCATATCTCACCACACACAGTGACACACTTTCTCAAACTTGGTTAATATCAGACTTGTGATGACACAAATATAAAAACCTAATTAAATCTTTTAAATTACATTTCGCCTGTGTAGTAAAATGACACTCCCAGTTGGTCCCCGGGGCAGAGCTAAAAAAAAAAAAAAAAGGGGGTCACCTCACTGTCGCTACTCTCATCTTACCTGAAATCTTTGTCGGTAGAAGTCATTTTCTCCAACAAGTTGGAGATGTGGTAAGACACGCTCGACATCTCGGTGCTTTGGCAGCTGCCACCGGCGCCCCGAAAGATACTGTGCGGCAAAATCGGAACAAACGTCGGGCAACAAGTTCAAGCCACCAACATGGCGGGGCTGGAGGGGACAGCGAGCAGCCCCGGGACGGCCACCCGGCGGGGAACTCGACACTTGGTGGTCCAGATAAAAATAGGTATCAGGGGAAAGTTGCTCTTCTGGTTTATGGCGCCACCGCGTGGACACATGCCGCTTTTAGCAGGTCCAAATCTGTAATTTAAAGGCGTTTAATATTTAGTTTTATCGGTTAATCGGCGGGAAACGTCAAACGCTCGGCTGAATTGCCGTTAACAGCCGTTACTGCTGCTCTTAACCGTCTTCCTCCTTAGCTAGGAAGTTCCTTTTTACGTCGCGGTATATTGGCAGCTTCTGTCTGTCTTTTCTCTGTTTAACATTTACAACGCTTTATTTGATTTTTATTTAATTTAATTAAATGTTATTTTATTTCAACCTCTAGCTATCGAGTGCAGAGGAAACGTTCGTCGCGTGGAACCTTTGCCGTCCGTTTGTGGTTTCCGCCGGTGGAAGCGGCCGCGGGACCCAGCGGGTGGGAAGCGGCTCCTCTGCTCGTTGCCACGTCGGAGCAGTTGACGAACCCGATTTGTTCACTTTTAAAGGGCGCAAGGAACGTTTTCTGGAGGGTTTCTGGTTCTGCCGCAGTCATGGTGAGTGCGGCGGCTCTCCGCTGCAGCTGCCGGGGAAGCTGCCGGCTAACGTTTGAGTTGGTTTGCGTTGATTTATTTCGGCTGCTGACGCGCCCAAGCGGCTAGCCCGTTAGCAGATTGGCTAACGGCAACAGCGCAGAATGTGCCTGGGTGATTTTAACGATTGTGTTTGTGGATTTCAGGTTTCTGTCATCAACACGGTGGACACCTCTCACGAGGACATGATCGTAAGTTGTCCAGGCTGAAAAATGAAGCTAATGTAGTGAGTTACTGAGAACAGCCGCTGCAGGTGCCACAAATACACGTGTATATGTGTATATATATATATATATATATGTATATATGTGTATTTGTATCTTCGAGCTTCAGTCGGTGGTCCCACTGCTGAGGGGAAACAGCTGGAGTCATCAGCAGTAATACAGATGTTGTGATTTCCAGACGCAGGCTAAATGTGTGATCAGAGGACTGTTCGATGCAGCAGCTGGTTCTGGTCCTGGTTCTGGTTCTGCTCGAGGTTTCTACCTGTTAAAAGGGAGTTTTTCCTTGCCACTGTCTCCTGGTGCTGCTCATGGTGGGAACTGTTGGGTCTCTGTAAATATAAAGAGTCGGCCTGGACCTGCTCTATACGAAAAAGAGCCCTGAGATAACTTTGTTATGATATGGCGCTATATAAATAAGCTGAACTGAACTGATAACAGAGGCTGTGTATAGGAGCTGTTCATCAGCACCATCTGCTACCACGAGCATGTTGCAGCTTTATTTTTTATAAAAAGTGGAAAGGTAGCCGGAGAGGTCATTTTCTCACTTCAGGTCTTGATGTGTTGCAGCATGATGCCCAGATGGACTACTACGGTACTCGGCTCGCCACCTGCTCCTCCGACCGCACTGTAAAGATCTTTGATGTCAGAAACGGGGGGCAGATCCTGGTAGCAGACCTCAGAGGGTAAGACACCGTGGTTCCACAACCAAACCAGGGAGCTAAAGTCACTTCACAGAGATAAATAGCATTACAGTACATCATTACATCATACGTATTGCACAAGTTAACTGCAGTAAATTATGAGTCATACATAGGCTGCATTTGTACATGATACATATAGGAAATTAGTAAAGGTAAAAATTGCAGTACAAAGTAAAGAAAATTAAATTTTTAATCGGGGCTTAAACACTGATATCACATGCAAGCTCGCCCGTCCATCACTGGCATATATTTGTATCAGCCCGTTTGAAACTAAATTTGGGTCTCTGTATTTGTGTAGCCACGAGGGTCCCGTGTGGCAGGTAGCGTGGGCTCACCCGATGTTCGGCAACATTCTGGCTTCGTGTTCCTACGACCGTAAAGTCATCATCTGGAAGGAGGAGAACGGATCCTGGGACAAGATGTATGAATACAACGGACACGAGTCATCGGGTCGGTAGCTCTGTGTTTTCCAGTGAAAAGACGTTGTACAAGTTTTCTTTGTACCTCACGTGTGTCTCCATGCATTTGTGAGTCCTGACAGAGAAATCAGTGTGTGATCCTCCTTGTGATTTACCTGTTTCTCCTCTCTGATAATGCCTGAGGTTCACCAGAGGAAATATCCAGGTGCTGCAGCCTCTGGTTTTCATTTAATTTTATTGTTCTCTTTCTAGTCTTTCCCAGTGCTGACAGGTCAATTTAACTCGTCAAGAAATGATAAAGCAAATTTCTGCCATGATATTTTGGTTACAGCTACAGAGCAGAGTGTGTTGGAGTTTCTTGAGACTATGGTCTTGTTTGTTAAACCTACTTTTGTGTGTCTACAGTGAACTCCGTGTGCTGGGGTCCCTATGACTTTGGTCTGCTCCTGGCCTGCGGCAGCTCGGACGGAGCCATTTCCCTTCTCACATTCACTGGAGATCAGCAGTGGGACGTCAAGAAGATCAGCAACGCGCACACTGTGAGTGAGACACACTTCTGAGTGATACAGAAGTGTAAATTCTGTTAATTTCCATGATTGTGTGAGCTGAAATGCCGTCTACAATGTTTTAAATCTTTTTATCAATACTGTTCTTAGTCTGTCGTGCTGTTTGTCAACACTATTTTGAGAGTGTAATGAAATACAGTGAGCTGTGCTGGTGCTGCTCTTTTCAGGTTTGTCTCTGATAATTCGGCTGTAATTTCCCTGCAGATTGGCTGTAACGCAGTGAGTTGGGCTCCTGCTGTAGTTCCTGGCAGCCTGATTGATCAGCCGTCAGGACAGAAACCAAACTACGTCAAACGCTTCGTCTCCGGGGGCTGCGACAACCTGGTCAAACTCTGGAAGTAAGTTATTGTTTGATAGACTTGTTTTTGCGTGTAGTCTTAGATGGAGTGTATGAGGCAGAAAATCATTACATGGTTAAAGCACCGTCACCCACAAAGTGTTTAGAGAGCAGAAGATGTTTAGGTTCAGGGTTTCACAGCTTTTAGAGAAGCCTGGTTGGCAGTATAACTTGGTGAATGTAAGAGAGGTTTTTGAGGAACGAATCTACATATTTTAATAAAACCTAAAAAATTGATGGAAAGCCATTTTGGAAGTACGTTTACATGCATTATATGAGTAAGGATAACTCAACACGCTGGGACAAACACTAAAGTTTAAAGGCTCAAGGAGCTGGTGGTTTACATCTGAACTGTCTGATTGTCACTTCCCGCCTCCAGAGAAGAAGACGGTCAGTGGAAGGAGGATCAGAAGCTGGAGGCCCACAGTGATTGGGTGAGAGACGTCGGCTGGGCTCCTTCTATTGGTCTTCCCACCAGCACCATTGCCAGCTGCTCCCAGGTGAGATTTATTGGAATTAGAGGAATCATATTAATGCTTCTTAGCACCCTAAATATGTCAGCGTTTCAGGGAATCGCTGCATAAACAGTCTCTTTTTATCAACAGTTTATTTAGAAACAGTAAAATGATCTGTACCACCAGGTGGAGCCAGAGATTTTTCAAATAATCTGGTATGTGAACGGAGGTGAAAGCTCTAAAAAGCCCAATGTACAAACACACAGGACATTACTTATCATTAACAGGCTGCATAATGAGCTTTATGTCATTTGATTTTTAAATCATGATTTCAAAATGAGTCAGAGTAGGAAAAGTTTTATTGGCATAAAACCAAACACTGTCTACTTGGTGACATACCACCAGAACAAAGCGGGATCCATTTTTTGAGATTTTGGTCACATTTTCCTTTGCACCTTCTTCTAGGACGGACGTGTGTTCATCTGGACGTGCGACGACCCCGCGGGCAACACCTGGACGGCCAAACTGCTCCATAAGTTTAATGATGTTGTTTGGCACGTCAGCTGGTCTATCACTGGAAATATACTGGCTGTTTCTGGAGGAGACAATAAGGTAGAGTACAGAAGTAATACAGGAACACATACTACTTTTTTGAATCATTGCCAGGAAACACTTTTTTATACCTGAATTTATTTATATATTATTCCCACTGATGTATTTCTCATTTTAGATGCATCAAAGAATCCAGAAAGTTCACTCATGTTTTTGTGGTCACAGTCACAATAATCCAGATTTTGTAAAAAGAAACGTAGAATTTTCTTTTACTTTTTGTTTGTTTGGTTTTCAATCTCATGCGCTAAAAATAAACTGTATTGAGTGTTTTCTACCTGATGACTGTCTGCTGTAAATGAGCACACTTACACACTCCTCCTCGTGTGTGTGTGTGTGATTATTCTGTAGGTGACGCTGTGGAAGGAGTCGATGGATGGTCAGTGGGCGTGTATCAGTGATGTCAGCAAGGGCCAGGGGGCCGTCTCCACCATCACAGACACACAGCAGAGCGAGCAGTGACACACACGTGAACACACACACACACACATAACAATGACCCCTGACCCTACAAGGATGACCCCAATCTTCAAAGATGAGTTAAGAGTTAATAAACCTGCCGGACATTTGAACAAACAAAACATCGTCCACAAAGATGGAGCTCCTTTTGTCGTGTTTTAGTTTGGGCTTCAGCTCGGCTGTTTGTTAATGACAGTATGAGTTATACAGGAGTCCAGCTGTTGGACACATGTTTGGCCTGCTTGTCCAGGATAGATATTCCAAAATTTTATCAGAAGGAAAACAAACCTTCACAGTTGAAAGAATCTCTGCAAATGCAAACCTGACTGATTATTACCTTTTTTTTTTTTTATCAGATGCGCTCCAGCATTTCTTGTTTCTTCCCAGTTTAGAGTTTCCTCACGTACATTAATGCTGGTCTAAACTCAACCTAGTACACAGCTTCACACTCGCCCTCCATCCCGTCCCAGGATGCTCTGCTCCTGAAACATTCCACCTCCACCAGCGGAGACCAAAACTCTACCATCGCGCAGGATGATCCCGGCAGTCGCTCGACTCAGAACTCGTTTTATTTGCTGGTTAACCCAAACCGCTAAAGAAGCTTTGTATTGAACAGAAAAGCTGTCTTGTGCAACTAGAAAACAGTTTTTCAGTGAAACACATCAGAGCAAAAAAATGACGACTTGTGAAAGGCTCGTCCTCAACTTCAGCTGGTAAATTTACTGCTAATAAATACATGATTTATATAGTAAACTATTGATGAGTACACATTCTTTTTAATACGTAACAGGCTGATTGTCAATAACTACAAAGCCAACAGGTGTTTGTAAATCCAGAACCTGCCTTAATTAATCAGCCACTACACTGCTATGGCAACCAAAAGTGAATAAATTAATATGTTGCCAAGACAACCATGAATGAGGCATAATTGTAAACAGTTTTTGAGTGTTTTCTCTCAGTTGTTAGATCAGACACCATTCGTGTGTTTTTTCATATTTGATGTAATTAAATAACTATAATGTTAAAACCATGACCTGTTTGTTTTTTGCTCCTCGGTCAGAATGTCTGATATTCCTGTGATTATAATGGCTAAATAAAGAAAGTTGTTTCTGTGGAGCATGCAGTCGAGATAAGAGACTTACCTGCAACAGAGATCCTACTTCACATCTGCATAGTCTGACCTTTTCCTATGCTTTTCTTTGCTTCTTATACACAGTTGTGTTTATTTGTGCTGAAAGATTAGGGTCAGGAATGTGATTTAGTCATGCCTTCCATGATAACTAAATTAACATTTCAGAAAATATTTCATAACATCACAAAGAGTGAAAGTGTCCACTCTCACCTGGCTGCTAGGTGCTGGAGAGGTAATCATAATCACTTTCTGTAAACAAGAGAAGGAGCTTCCTGTACACCTGACGAACATCTATTACTGGAAGCTTGTACACAACTAAAGAGTATGCAGGAGCTTTTCTTTGTATTTACCCAAATCACAAAAAACACATTATTTTCTTACTTACCTCTAATAATATCTGGCCATTCTGATTTAGATATCTGTGTCTGTCTCTGAGACTTCTGTCTAAAACTTAATACAAATACAATTTAGTTTATGGTGTTTTAAACACTTGTCTTTGTGTGTTTATTTCCATTTATATAACAGTAATAAAGGTAAGAGCAGATGTTAAGTATTGTCAGTAGTTGCAGGCGAGTGGGAGTTTTCCGTGATTTGTATTTGGAAAATGTTGCAAAACAACTTTATGTGATGAAAAATTAGTTGGTCAACTCATTTTCAGTAACTAAATGTGAGAACAAGACAATTAAACCTTGAAAATTCTAAATCTAATGATAAAAGATGATTGAATTAAACTGATCATTAGATTTTCACCAAACCAGGCTCTTTGTCAGCTACAACTCTGCTTTTAATATTGTACAACGTACCCTGTGTGATTTAAAACTTGTTTTGAATAATGACAAAACAAAACAAATTCATGATGTTTTCAAATGCAAAAGAAATCAATCTATCACCACTTTTCAGGGCTCTGACATTGAATTTGTATCTAAATACAAGTATCTCGGAATTATAATTGATGACTCACTTTCATTTAAGCCTCACATTCAGCAACTGGTGAAAAGACTAAAGTTGAAATTGGGTTTCTATTTTAGAAACAAGTCTTGTTTTTCCTTTGAGGCTAAAAAGAGACTTGTTGATGCCACCTTTATGTCTGTGCTGGACTATGGTGACATATACATGCATGCATCTTCATAATGGCTACACATGCTGGAGACTGTCTACCATGGAGCACTGAGATTGATCACAAATCTCAAGGCGCTTACTCACCATTGTGTTCTGTATGCTCGGGTAGGATGGTCTGCCCTGTCAACCCGTAGACTTAACCATTGGCCGCTCTTGGACTGCTTCCTTCCTACCTACAGGCCTACATCCTACAACAAAGTATAGGAAGATATTGTCTTCGCACCCAGGACATTTCTTTTAACTGTCCCCAAAGTCCGTTCTGAACTGGGGAAAAGGGCGTTTAAGTATGCGGCTCCCTCGGCTTGGAATCAGCTGCAAATTCACCTGAATCTTCAGGAGATGGTCTCATTGGACGCATTTAAAGTGACTCTAAATGACTTGGACGCAGGTACTTCCGGCTGTAGGTGTTTTGAATGTTGAAGAATGATTTGATATCTTATAATTCTGTAATTTGTTCTTGTATGTTTGTTTTATGTCTGCAATTGTGTTATTTGTGCTGCTGCCTGTCTTGGCCAGGACACTCTTGAAAAAGAGATTTTTAATCTCAGTCTTTTAATCCTGGTTAAATAAAGGTTAAATAAATAAAATTAAAATTCATGAATAACTGTCAGAGCATCAGCTGGTGGAAAGTGATTCATATAAAGTGGCGGGAGGAAACTGTCCGACATGGTCAGTATTCCTCCTTGCTGCCCACACACACACACACACACACTGCTGTGCATATTTCCATGATCTTGCAGGAAGACAGGAAGCTCCTTCCTGTTTGTTTGAAACAACAGAAATGATCATGTTCCCTTTTTTCAGTTTGAACGTCGGGACTCCTCAATATAAAAAAAGCCACAAGCCAAAAAGATTGGGAACCGCTGGTTTAATCTTTGGCAATGGATTATATTTTATAAATGTATCATATATTTTTATGTAAAATCTTAATCGGAAATGTAACTGGTAACAGCTGTCAAATAAATGTAGTGGAGTAAAAGTATAAAGTAGCAGAAAATGGAAATACTCAAAGTACAAGAACCTCAAAAATTGGCAGGACAGGAAAATAATTAATTGCAACTTTGTGGGCTGATATTTGCATGAATTTACTGTCAGTGATTTGAATGTTTGGGCGCCAACTTGTTGGCTGGCAGAGAAACTTCCTGTCTCTCTCGGAGATTAGTCAGAGTCTCCTCTGCAGAAACGCTCAGTCTCGTCTGTCCGCTGACAGTGACAACCTCAGCTGCTCTCTGCTGTTTGAATATTTGATTTTGCTCATCTCAACCAGATCGGTAAGTTTTTTGTTTTCTACTTCTCAGTGCCAAAAATACCTACAGCAATCAAAGTTTTAATTTAGCAGCTGTTCAGTTTATCTGAAGTTATTTGTTTACTATAGTACTGTTATAGTACTGCATCACTTTCCATTGTGGGATGCCAGAACGGAGTTGGCAGGAAACCTGCTATACTGTTGTAAAGCTGCTAAACTGACATTAAAAGTATTTTAGGCTACAAGGATAAAAAAAAACCCCATCACATTCAGGTTTTATATTTATATGTAAAATTAAATTTAATTAATTTTTTAAAGCATTGTTTTCTTTTTACCAGTGTGTTGCTACTCATTTCTTCCCTTGTTCTTTTATATATCATTTTTTCCCCTATTTTTAATCTTCTAACCGTTTCTTCTTCAGGCATTCAGATGTGCATTTACTTAAAGAGATGTGTTAGGAAGATGTATACATTACTGTGTGTGTGTGTGTGTGGGGGGGTGTTTGAATGTATATGCAGATACTAGATTTATGCATTTACATATGTGTACAAGGTTTATTATTGAAACCTGACAGTTATTACTATTATTAATAACACAGACATAATACACACAAAGTCATGTAAACCATAAAAGTCTAGACAATTTCATACATATAAATACACACGTGAACAAATTACCCAAATTACATAAAGTTATAATAAAGCCTTTTAATAAAAACATGTTTTCATAAGCGATTTGAAAGAGGACACACATTTCACAAATCTGATCCAACTGGTCCAACCGGTCAGTGCAGAGTTGAGGTTTCCTTTAGTCTCACTTTTACAGTTTCCTGCCTTTCGACCGCAGACTGCGTGCAAGTTAAGAGCTGAGTCATTCAGAGATACAATCTGAGGCCAGGAGGATTTAAAGGTAATCTTAAAATTCTGTAGTAAACTGGTGGCCAATGTAAAGATATTGTTATGATATTATGTTTACTGTAAAGATTTCTTCTTCTTTGGGTCGAGGTGGTGTGTTAAGTTTTTGAAGATGTGTGAGATGGTCTGTGAGAATGATTTGATTTGTATTTACAGTATGATGTATACACTTCTGCTAAAACAAAGTTGCAGAAGTTGTAAAGTTCTTTTCCTGAAGACTAGTATTGAGGAAATGAGTCAGTTTTTTAAATAGAAGTTACATATTTCCACATCATGAAGCACATTTCCTTTCCACTAAATATTTCCTGATATTAGAAAACAGATCAAAACAGAAAGACTTTCACTCGATTCCTGTTTTATCCTTTAGCAGCTGTGAAACCTCTCTGCTGTATGTATTACATGCAGAGGTTTCAATAAGTTCTAAATAAAAACACACTAAGATAAAGAGTAAAGACAACTACTTCCTTTCTGATGTTTTCAGGTGCAGCTAAAACTGTCAGATGTGGCTTTTCTGCTTTCACTTCCTCTTTTTCATCTGCTGCCCATTTCTTTCTTCTTCTAGGTTACATTTTCCCGCTCATATAATGCCTGGGTTTTTTTGGCATTGTAGGTCTGACAGTCGGTCTACCACTTTGGTCCAGACTGAAATATCTAAACAACTATTTACTGGATTCAAATTTAATTCGGTATAAATGTTCATGGTTCCCAGAGGATGAATCTCAATGACTTTGGTGATCTCCTGACCTTCCCTGCAGGTCAAAGTTTTCACTTATCCGGTGAAATATCTCAACATCTACATGATGGATTGGGACACGACTTTGTACAGACATTCAAGGTTCCCAGAGGATGAATCCTACTTTACTTTGATCCCCTCACTTTAACTCTAGCACCACCATGAGGTTGATATTTGTGGTTTTGAGTAAATTGTCTCAACAACTATTAGATGGATTGCCATGAAATTTGGTTCAAACATTCATGTCTTAAGTGCAGCCTCACAGAGCTGCTAGCATGGCTAAAGACTCTTTGTCTCATTTAAACCTCTGAAATTATGTGAATTTTGTTTTTATAGTAAAAATGAAGATTGCAGCCTTCAATGTCCAGAAACTGGGATGGACAAAAATCAACAAAAAGGTTGTGCGGAACAATCTCATTGAGGTGACTCATCATAAAATCTCTGGTGTTCAGTATAATGATTTATTTTTATTTTATTTCATATTTTTGTGATGCTCACACAGTGTGAAAATACAATGAAAGGATCAATGTTTATTATGTAATGCAGACATGTGATTACCACATTCATTTTCAGCTTGTATAATCATGACAGAAACAAGACTCTTTTTAGTGTTTTACACTGTGTCACATCAGGTCAGATCTGATGGGACACCTGCAGTTTCTGTAAAAATTATGTATTGTTGATAAAAAATGCAACTCCTACAAATGCGTTACAATATGCCGTATTTGGTTCTATATCTCCAATATTATTGATTTTCTACTGACCTTTTTCATTGAAGACATTTTGACATGTCATTGTAAGAAAAGCTGTAAATAATTAATGTAATGTTGGTTGAATTCCATTTAGCTGCTTCAGTTTCAGGGTCCTAGTATTGTGCATGCAGGCTCACTGTCACACTGTCATGGCTTACTGGGACATTGAACAGAGTGCCATGTATTCTATTCTTTATTTCTTCTACTTTCTTTCAGGTCTGTTCTAGACTGTGTTTCATTACACGAGTTAGTGGCATGTTGGCTGTGTTTGTTGCAGATTGTGTCTCGGTACAGCGTGGTGGTGTTGCTCGAGGTGGTGGATAACAGCGGCAAGGCCATGGCCAGGTTCCTCGATGAACTCAACGAGTGAGTTCTCTACACACATGGACACATACACAGTGCTTCCCCTGGAACGTCTTTGGACAGATCCCTTATTTATCAAACTTCTCAGAGTGCTTTAAAGAGCTACCTCAGAAGTAGAAAGGTTTGCGATGTATGTATTTGGATAATACTGCCTTATTCTTTTCCGTGTTTTGTTTATCATGACCAACGATTTATTGTACAGTCATCTCAGAAATTGCATGCAAGCTTCTGTCTCTGTAGGCTACTGCAGCCATTTAGGAGCCTAACAAGCTGCTTTTAAAGGTTCTATGTGGAGTTTTCAGAAAGTCCTTGTCGTTAATGACACCGGTGGCCGTTAAGTGAACTGCACTCGGCATCCTGTTGCATCCTGGGCATCGGCCAAAACAGGGACTGGACGTGACATACACCAGACTGAATGTGATTTACAATCATATTTAGAATAATGTTACTTATCTGTAATGTTCTTATATTTTGTTTGGACCATTGGCTCCATGATACTAACTAGCTTGCCAAACCACGTCAGATCCATTCCCAGATTGCTGGCTAACCTTAGCTTTGCTTAGGTTAGCCAGCTAGCTGTAACTAATCTGGCGTTGGCTGCTTTGTAACGTTGGCTGATAAAGTAATTTGCAAAGGGCAAACCAGCCAATTTACCAGCCAGATCAGCCCCGGCAGTCTGGATGAATTAACTGGGGTTATCTACTCAAGACAGTGTTTTGCTACGTTAGCTAGCCAGCAATTCGTCCACGTTTGTGTTGGACAGTGTTGTGGTGCCGGTCGTCTGTTGACGTATAGCTTTGCTGCACATCTTTTTTTGTGATTATTTTCTTAGCATTCAACAACAATGTATCCCATAAATCTTAAGCCCTGTTAAAATTAGATAATACTACATTGGACATAAAACCTGAGGAACATTTTTCATCTTTTCAGAAAAGACGCTGGCAGAAATGAGAGAATAATTTAATTTACGGTACAGACGTTTGTGGAACGGAGGCTATGATAGGAGAGGGAGCTGGACTTTGTCTCGCTATACTGGTTGAATATAACCTTTAAATAAAATTTATTTGAGAATCTCATGAATAACATTATAAAAACATATCAAGAAATTGAATACTATGGGACCCTGACACTTTCACAAAAAAACTCCACAATAGTGGGTTGTGAGAATAATAATCTTTATTTTATTTATTTATTTATTTATTAAACTGTGAGTGTTTCAGTTCCAGTTGTTTCTGTTTTTTGACAGAAAGAACAAAAATCATCCGTACACCATGAAGTGCAGTAAATCTCTGGGACGAAGCTCCTACAAGGAGCAGTTTGTCTTCTTCTACAGGTATGAAGTGAATAACTCTGAATGAAAATCGAATACAGTTTCTGCTCATCACAGTGTCTTTCTCATCACCTGGAGTTTCACAAATGTCCGACATCTCCAAAATAACAGAGCTCACCTCTGCCAAGGCTGCACAATCCTTTAAATCAGTTTATTTAGTAAAACATTTAAAAGAAAAGAAAATATTTAGAAAGATTTAACCTGCCTGCATCTGGATCAGGATCAAAATGAACAAATTGTGCAGAATTTAAAGAGAACTGAGAGTTATGGCCATTTAAATGTGATTGTGTTGCTGTAGCGCCACCTACAGCTGAAATGGCATCACATGTTTGAGGAGTGCACAGAGCTGACACAGACCACGTGAATTTGAATTTGGTTACTAATTATAAGAAAACTGTGTGGAAAAACAAATAGATAGATGTATCCAAATATTCACATCCAAAAATGTTTTGTAAATGTATCTTTGGTTGAGGGTGAGGCGTATTCTGTTTACTTTGAACCCAGAAATAGCGACAAACAAGAATTTTACTTTTTAACTTTATGGTTCAGGAGTTTTGAGCCAAAACATAAAGTGCTTTATAAATGATCACATGGTGGTGCTATTGGACCAAACACCTCAAACACAGATATCCTGCTAACTAACAAATAAATTGATAAACAAGTAGATACGTACAAATAATACATATAAGGTGACTGACAGATGTAATGAGTAAATCTTTAAAAAAAGTACAACCCAGATATTGTGAAACCAAACTGTGGCAATGCAGATCCAAGAAATAGTTCTGGTATGATAACAGAAACATTTTATTTAGTAAATTAAGGATATTAGTGACTGTCTGTATATAAAAATTCTCATACAGTACATGCGTGGATGCATACAAACACGTTGCATCTGTGTGTGTGTGTGTGTGTGTGTGTGTGTGTGTGTGTGTGTCAGAGAGGATGAGGTGAAGATGACCGGCTCCTACCAGTACTACGAAGAAGAAGATGAAGATGCGCTCGCCAGAGAGCCCTTCATTCTGAAGTTCAAATGCCCAAATACAGGTGTGTGTGTGTGTATGTGAGGACCCTTAGGACCATCATAGTGAGGACACTTCTGGTTTGTGAGGACATTTTGGCCAGTCGTCACTTTGGGACAGACCTTCAAAGGACTATTTGAAGGTTAAGACTCAGTTTTAAGGTTAGGTTTAGATTAAGGTCAGCGTTGGGGTTAGGCATTAAGTTGTGATGGTAAGGGTTAGGGAATGCTTTATGTCAGTGAGGGTCCTCACAAGTACAGTACACAAGTACAAATGTGTGTGTGTGTGTGTCCACTTGTTAAGCTGTATCTTACTGTGTGTGTTTGTTCTTCCAGTTGTGCAGAAGCTGGTACTGATCCCTGTCCACACCAAACCAGAGGACGCGGAGAGAGAGCTTTACGCTCTGGATGATGTGGTCGAAGCTGTGAGGGAAAAATGGAGGACTGATGTGGGTTGGAAAGAATAGAATAGAATGAATATAAAGTATGGCGACAATAATAATAATTATTATTTTGATGGGTTTGAGTGGAGTGATTCATGAAATGGTTGCTTTGTGGGCTACAAATCTACTTGCTCTGGCATTTCATGCGTAATAACAATAAAAACTTTATGGAACAAGCCAAACGAGCTGTAAACACAACACTGGCATATTATGGCCATGTAAAGTTAACATCGTGAACAGTTCTCTGTTTACACATCCAACACACACGGAGCAAATCACATGTTATCATTCATTTGGAGTCATTTTTGTCACTCTTGTAGCTCTGTTTTTGCTCTCGACCAACTCCTGAGGGAAATATCTGGCTCTTTAGCTGCTGAATGTTGAATTGCTGCTGGACATGTAGTGCACAGTGGGTTTTTAGAGCTATTTTGGCAAAAACAACTCGAAGCAGACTGGTAAGAGTGCTGAGACCAAACCAGAACAGTAAAGTCGTGGGCTTTAAAACCAAAACACTGAGCTGAAAGAAGCTTAAAAGCTCCATAGAGCTGAGGGGAAGAGATGATTCTCTATGGGTTTGTCACAAAGAGCGAGCCCTGATATATTACAAAGTCATTTTTTCTACTGTAAATATTGATTAGTGCAGCTTTAATCTTATTTTGTATTTGATTACAATTTTTTATACATTATCCCATACATTGATTTGTAGTAGTAGTAGTTGGTGACTTATGAATTATAAAGTTACAGTTATACGGTATAGAAAGAGTTTGTAACTGTGGATTGAGGTTGCATTGCTTCCATTATGATCACTGGGAGTGGCTATTTGCTGGAAACAGTACATACTATGATCCAAAATGACTTGAAAATGATTTTTTTCTGCAGAACATTATGATTTTGGGGGACTTTAATGCAGATGGACGTTATCTCTCCAAGAAGAAGAAGGAAAAGATCCCCATCTGCTCCGCTCCCTACCGTTGGCTGATAGATGATGATGTCGACACGACGTCTAGTAACTGTAATGACCACACCTACGACAGGTATCTTTACATCTTGTTTTGTAGTTTTATTTTAACTGAGGAAATACAGTTTCTTTTGCTAAGATTTCTGCCTCCAGTACAATACAGTAGAGGTGAATGGGATGTTTTTGTGGTGTTTACAGCTGTGAAACATGACATTTAAATTAATCAAGACCTAAATATTTTTAGGAAGGGAAATCTCGGTCAGCCTGCCGGTCCACCACTTTGGTACAGACTGAAATATCTCAACAACTTTTTAATGGATTGCCATATAATTTTGTACAGACATTCACATCCCCTTCAGGATGAATTGTCATAACTTTGGTGATCCTCTGACTTTTCATTCAGCGCCATCACCAGGCCAAAATCTCAATTTGTTCAATACTTATGACCACCTGCTCTACCACCTGAATGAATGAATTCCTGTGCCAACTAGTGCTAATTAGCAAACGTTAGTATGAGAACTGGCTGAACTGAGATGGTGAACATTATATCTGTTTAAAATCAGTATATTAGCGTTGTCATTGTGAGCATATGAGCATGCTGGCATTAACCAAATCATCGCTGTGCCTGAGTACAACCTCACAAAGCAGTTAGCATGACTCCTTTTCAGAAACAGTGTCCCTGTTATCTGATTATCCATAGCCCTGTTTGGATGGTTCCTGTAGAAAAACTGAGGGAAGTGGCTGTGTGCTGCTCTTTATAAGAGCTGAAGAGGTTAACGCTGTAATAAATTTCAAACCAACCAGTTAGTCTTCATCCTCAAAGTCTTTTCCCTTGTAAAACAGAAGACTACTGTTTAAAAACTCTTCCAATGACACATTAATCTCACGTTTGCGTCGTTTGTCAAAGTAAGTTTTCTAGTGCAGCGCTTGTGCACCAAACCATGATGGGCTCATTACTGCCCCCTGAGGACAGAGGGCAGAAAACACTCTCTGGTACTTTGATGTTTACCCCTAACGACCACAAAAGGCAGCAAGGAGCCCATTCACATGAAAACAAACTTTGACAAGCAACACAAAGGTGATATTGATGCTTTATTAGAAGTGTTTTCACACAGTACATTTTGGTTTTCCAAGAGAAAAGACTTCAATAATGAAGATTAACTGGTCGGTTTGTCAAATATACGTGCGGTTAACAGCCACACCTCCATTAAACAGCTTCCCAGACCTTTTCTGTGGGAAACATCCGGGGTTAGTTTATCCACAGAGCACACTGTGAACAGATTTCATGGGGACCGTTTCTTTGGTAGAAAGTAAGACACTACAAGTACGTCCAGCTGTTCATTTTTCAATATTGTGAGCACCACAAACAAGATTCTTTGCACCTCCACAGTTCTGATGTGAGAAATCTCATCTCAAATATTTTAAAATCTGGGAAAAAAGACCCATATCTGCATGGCTAACTAGAGGTACAGTGTTGTTTATTGGGTATATTGAATCTTTACCAGAGGAAGTTCCACTAAGAAAATGTCTGCAACAGCATGTAAAGGTTTACAACTTGATGTGGCCAAATAAATCCCTGACAGTGACATTTGCATTTTCTGCTGACAGGATCGTGGTGTTTGGAGATAAAATGTACGACGCTGTTGTGCCCAACTCAGCTAGAGCTTTTGACTTCCAGAGAGCCTACCACCTCCCTGATGACACTGTAAGACTTTCACACAACAAAGGTCACAAACTCATTTCTCCACCATGCTGTTCTTCAAAAACATTATGACTGGTTTTCTTCCAGACTCAAGAAATAAGTGACCACTACCCTGTGGAGGTGGAGCTGAAAAAGAATTAACATCAGACAGACGAGGCCCGAAGACATCCAACAAAGAGGAAAGGTACACAGTATGTTGTTTTACTGACTCTGTATCAGCCATTTATTCTTTCACCTGCACTATGTGGGATACACACAACAGAACTGAATACTAGTCAAGACTGATGGTCACTACAAAATTAATTAAGTGTATTTTGGTGCTTAAAGTCCCTTTGTGATTATAGCATCTTTAAAAATATTCTAATGGCATGAATGTTTGTTTGTACAATTAAAAAAAAAGAAACTGTCCCAGTGAAAATCAGTATCATCTATATGCAACCCTGCATCCTAGAAATTACGTTTCCTATTAATTAGCAAAAGCCGGTGGTGGAAGAAGTCCTCAGATCATTTAGTAAAGTAAAAGTAGTGTCTTACAAGTAAAGTAAGTAAATAGTACTTAAGTAAAAGTACAAACATTATCCAAAAAAGTACAAAATAGTCATTATGCATAATGTCCTATTTCTGAATAATGTACATTATATTATTGGATTATGATTTTTGATGCATTAATGTGTTCATCACTTTAATGTTGCATCTGGTAAATGTGGAGCTAACTTTCATTTATTTATGTATATATTTTATATATTTATATTACTTTATATACTGCTGGGTAGCTTGTGAATTTCCCCCTGGGGATCAATAAATTCTTATTGATATTATAATATAATAATGTATTTGTTGATTGTTGGGGAGTTAATGTGACTGCTGTCAGCCGTAGTGTATTTTCTGATACTGCCACTGGGTGTCACCAAAGTCAGAAACGTTTAAATCTGACCAATAAGGGCTTTAATGATGGATGCTGATCAGCTGTTGACTGAGGCGTCTTCTTCTGTCTCAACTGTATTTCCTGTTTTGTTTGTGTCCTTTTATAAATTAACCTCTAACAGGACGTCTGAAGAGGAAGGATGTCCCGATGGCTGCAACACGATAACACAGCATTAGACGTTATACGCAGACGCATGGCAGAGCACATATTATATAATCACACTCATAATGCTTACGGCTTTGGCTTTGTGTTATCTGAAATAAACTACTCATGAAAGCTTGTTTGGTGTGTGTGCTTTCTTTGTCATTCAAAAGTTCTCTGTTGTTTTTGCCTGAATTTAGACGTTTAAATCAGAATGTGGCTTTTATTAAAGGTTTGGTTCACAGAAATTACAAAATACAAAAACATATTTTCTCTTTTGCATCCAGTGGTATCAAACAATAGAAAGAAAACTGGCCATTTATCTAATAATGAGCAATGTTATTAAGTTTAGGACATTTTAATGAAAATCAAACACAGTATTGACAAAGAGTCAAAGTGTCAGTATGTCGTCAGTATAAATCAGCACTTCTGTGCAAATGTAATAATATTTTGTTCATATTCATGAACATTATTTATAAATCACAGTTCTTGCAGTTCCCATGTGGTATCTCCACAGCCCGACGTGTAGCTACTAAAGGTGTAGTCAGCTTCGGTGTAGCTTCAGCGACTCTACGTAGGCCCCTTAACATACAACTACAGGTCAAGCTTAACGTTCTTCCTACACCAGTGATGTTTTGTTTCTTTCCTTCTGACATGTTCCTTTACAGGGACCCATGTCACTAATTTGACAGTTTAGCCTTCACTTCTACGTCTCAGAGGTCCGGTTATCTTCAAGTTTCAAGTTTCAAGTTTTATTTGTCATGTGCAGTCAACACAGGGGTCAACAGTACGATGAAATGTGTTGGACGAGAGTCGGTCAGCTCAGCAGTATAACAACAATATATAACTGGCATATATATATTGCTTTTATTGTTTTCTTTGATGATATATATAAAGAGCAGGTGAGGGAATAAGGGAAGGGTTATGTAATAAATTTGTATATGAATATATAATATAGAGCAGTATGTACACACGTTTTTGTGTTTTTGTATAGTGAGTGCAGATCGCACAGTGGGTTCAGAGTTGGCAAGTGAATTGCACAGAGGGAGTGTGGTGACATGTGAATGCACAGACAGAAGTCTTTATGAGTTCAGTAGCCTGATGGCCTGGTGGTGGAAGTTGTTTTTGAGTCTGGAGGTGCGTGCAGTCATGCTCCTGTACCTTCTACCAGATGGTAGCAGAGAGACCAGGCTGTGTGCTGGGTGGCTGTGGTCCTTGATGATGTTGCGAGCCTTCCTCAGGCATCGCTGGAGGAAGATGTCCTGAATGGCAGGAAGTCTTGCTGATGGTGTGTTGTGCTGCTGACACTACTCTCTGTAGTGCTTTGCGACTGTGGGCAGAACAGTTCCCGTACCAGACTGTGACACAGCCAGTCAGCAAGCTCTCGATGGTGCATCTGTAGAAGGTAGGGAGGATGTTGGCGTTCATACCAGACTCCCTCAGTCTCCTCAGAAAGTAGAGCCGCTGACGAGCTTTCTGAGCTTTAAATCTTGTTACTTCACTAATGCTGGCCCCACACTAGAGGATAATGTTCCTGGGGGTGTTTCAGATTCGAGGCTGGTCTGAACAGATTATTTGCCCAAATGATGCTGTAGTGTGAGGGATTTACAGACAATCTTAATGTTACAGACTGGATCAGAGTCTCCCCGATTTTGTCTAGAAATCCTGTAGTGTGAAAGGAACAGCGATGGATTATCGAGCAGAAACCGGCAATAGCCAATGAGAGCGAGCTGACCGGGAAGCGACCAATCAGGTAACTTTATTTCCAGCTCGCCTCCAGAATGTTTGTTGATGTTTATTTTAGCAGGGACAATGCATAATACATATATTGTACCAGGTAAAGCTGAAAGCTCATTTTCATCTGTAGTGATGTGCAGGTTACAGAGCTAAAAGATCAGTTAAAGTGAATCAAACCCAAACAAACACTCTGTAAAAAAGTGTATAAGCCATGCTGATTCTGTCTTCTCAGCCACGACTTCATCACCAGCATGTTTCTCTTTTTTTTTTTTTTTTCTGTGCAAAACAAGTGCAACCAGCTGACGACGACAGTCCGCCTCCATGTTTGTTTTTTTCTGAAGTCACGTTTGATCACACGAGTTTCTGTGAGATCTTGAGTCCCTGCAATCACCACTCCAAAATCGTTTAGTATAAACACGAGTGTGTGGTCCTGCGTCTTGACTGAATCAGCTGTTGTGTGCGTTCTTATGATTAAAATATAAAAAATCAGGTTAAAAGTCATTATGTCTGTGGTCGCCCACGTTTTTAAAACCAGTTAAGACTTGAAAATCGTCTAGCGTGCGCCAGGCATAATTCATTGTTACAGTATGGTCTAACTGGCATATTTGATTACATCTTTTTCTGATTTGTAACAATAATCACTGATGTCATTGTGTTTTATCAAATATTGTATTCCAGTAAAAATGTCAAAGGCCAAGCTGCAACTCTTGTCTTTGGAAAGCTGCACCCAGTTACTCCTTTTAAAACCACACACTTTTACATTTCTGTTCATGTATAGATTAAACAAACACAAAACAACATGTTAATTAGTGCAAGGCTAGCTGTTTCCCCCTGCCTCCAGGCTTTATGCTAAGCTAAGCTAACAACATCCAGACTACAGCTCTGTACTGAGCACACAGACATGAGATTGATATAGATCGTCTCATCTCCCTCTCGGAAAGAAAGCAAACGAGCGTATTTTCCAAAACAATTTCTTTATGAAGGAATAAATTAAAATGTCGTGTCTGTCAAATAATCTCTTTTCCTCATCGTTTACAAGCGACGGAGCTCTGCGGTGTTTGTGATGAAGACTCAGCAGTAGTTACAGACAGGAAACGCTTACTGGCCCTGATAACAGAAACTGTTGGGCGTGTTACAACATGCATCTGCTATATGTACATTGTGTGTGTGTATGTGTGTGTGTGTGTGTAGGTGTGTGTGTGTGTGTGTGTGTGAGAACTGGCTTTGCGGCCGACAGAGACACTTCCTGTCTCTCAGAGGTTCGACAGTTGTTCTGTTTTCTGCAGAGTTCAGTCTCAGTCTGTCTGCTGATGCAGGAGAAACTGCTGCCACTCGCTGTCTGACTCTTTGACTGGTCAGTTATTCTTCTGTTTGTTTTACTTTCCTACTTTTCTGGACTGAAAGTGACTTCTTGGCATTTTACACTTTGATGAAACCTGGTAAGAGTTGGTGGGAAACATCTATTAACTGTGTCAGTATTCGACTGAATGGTTGAATACTTTACTATATTTAAAATTATTTAAAATTATATTTATTATTAAATACTGTGGACGCAGAATTGTGTCAACATCTACAACTTAATTTTCTAAAATAATGTTGCTTTGAAATTTACACAGAAGGAGGAGCTGAGTATTTAGATGTGTAACATATGAAGCTTTTAGGTTGTGGGAGTCCTTGCAGTTAAAACGTGTATGTTTTTTTGGGGGAAAAACAGTTTGATTAATCTGAAAAAGTTTAAAATATTTTTAAAGGCTGAATCATCACAGTTTCTAAGGTGTAATGGTGGAAAGTAACTAAGTACAGTTTTGAGGTACTTTATACTTCTACTCTACTACATTTAAGATAGAAATATTGTACTTTTTTACTCCACCTCATGTATTTGGCAGATGTAGTTACTGGTTACTGATGTAAATGCTCATACAGTTGTTAAAATGTGCACCAAATAAAAATACAAAAAAATACTACTTACATGTTAATGCATCAATAATAATAAAATAATATAATTTATGTAATAATATAAATCTCTGAGATGGACCATTCCACTCCATGCACAATGAGTATGTGTGCTTTTGTTACTTTAAGTACATTTTGTTGCAAATACTTCTGTACTTTTACTCAAGTAAAGTTCTGAATGCAAGACTTTAACCTGTAACAGAGTATTTTTAAATTGTGGTATTTGAGTTTATTGAAATGATAGCCCCTTGAGATGTAGCATCTCATTTCTGAGGGGGTCCCGTAGACACAAATACAAAGAAAACACATACAAAGACAGCAACACATAACAAACATACTGTGCAAATACACAGATACACAGCTTGCTCACCCTCTACCACCCAGCTATTATATAATAATAATAATAATAATAATAATAATAATAATAATAATAAAATAAATGGATACAATGACTCAGATAATAAATTAATTGCATCAGTAAGCACACACAAATTAAAAGCATAAACAGGTTGTTTTAAGATGTCCTGAAGCAGCAGAAAGAGGTAACAGATCTCAGAAAAAGAGGAAGATGATTCCAGTCTGCGTCCGACTTCTTTGGAAATTCAGGGAACAAAGAAAAATTGTTAGTATGTATTGTTAGTTTTACTTAAGAAAATAATCTAAGGACTTCTTCTACCACAAGTGTCATAAAGGTTTCAAAAAGGCATTCAGCCCGATCATACCAATATCATAAACAAAGAAAAGATTGCTTAAAGACGAACAAAACATGTTAAATAAATTGTGATTTTGTAGTTTTTAATTATACAACAATTTTCTGCATGATTCCTTTTTCACTTCATCTTAACTCTTATCTTTAGAAATAAGTCACCTCTGTGCTGTATGTGGAGGCCGTTATCACAGAACTAGATTATAATGCAGAGGCTGTACTGTGAAAGTGTGAAAGACAGCTGACATTTTCGCTTTCGACAAAACCAACCGCAGTGTTTTCACTCTGGTGCTGTTTTGTTTTCTTCCGTGTTCATTTAGTTTCCCACACATCATCTACCTCAATTTCTTCTTTTTTTTCTGCGTCTGTTCCCCATTTTGTTCCCCTATCTCTGTTTTTACAGTTTGAACTTATCCTCTGAAACACTGATAATCATCTGAAGCTAAAATGAAGATAGCAGCCTTCAATGCCAAGAACCTGGGATGGAAGAAAGTCACAGACAAGACTGTCGCCCACTACCTCACCAAGGTAACTCACTGATCATATGTTATCGATAACAACACACTGTATGTGCTACAGTATGTGTAGCGTTTAAACAGCATGTTGTGTTGACTGTGTTTCTTCCAGATCATGTCTCAGTACAGTGTGGTGGTGATACTGGAGGTGATGGATAAGAGCGGTAAGGCCATGGAGAAGTTACTCACAGACCTCAACAGCACCGGGTGAGTTCTCCGCACAGTAAAACCTGTTATTAAGAGGATTTTTAAAAGAACATGTAAAACATTTCTGTTTTCCACATTTCGATTTTTAACAGCTTGGAATACGATAATGAAGCCCGAAGCGTTTAAGGCATCTAAAAGTGCGGATGATCTATCAATAAAAGAAATAACCTGACAGACTGCTGCTAGCATGACTGACAACTTGACACAATACTGCTGTCATTAGTCTCTCATAACAAAGTAATTACACACACAAACTGCATGTGGTATTTTCATTTTATGTTGTTTCTGTCTCCCTCAGCTCCAACCGAAACCTTCCCTACTCCATGATCTCCAGCTGCCAGCTGGGCCGAGACACATACAAGGAGCGGTTCGTTTGTTTCTACAGGTGGGAGAGCCAAAGTCTGGGTTTTACATACAGTCTGTGGCGCATGTAGCGTGCAGAATCAGCAAGAGTTGTCTGGTGAATGCACACGACAGACTAGGTGCAAACACCGCAGTGTCTTATTACGTTTGTGTGTGTGTGTGTGTGTGTGTGTGTCAGAAAGGATGAAGTGACACTGAAAGCTTCTCACCAGTATGAAGATAATCAAGCTGGAGATGTGGACGCCTTTGCCAGAGAGCCCTTCATTCTGCGCTTCAGCTGTCCAACGACAGGTCTGTGGTCTGTATGTTTCTTTACGTATTACGTCTTTTTGTCTGAATGTGTTTAAGTGTTTGTGTGCCGCATCTGTGTATTCCAGTTGTGAAAGACCTGGTTCTGATCCCAGTCCACACCAAGCCGGAGGACTCGTTGAAGGAGCTCGACGAGCTGCATGACGTGGTCGATGCTGTCAGGGAGAAGTGGGGAACTGATGTAGGTTTGATAGTTTGACTCCGTGTAAACCAAACATGTGAGGGTGAAACGAGTTGGATTTGTTGCCTTCCTAACTCTGAATTTACCGCCTGACACAGAGGAGCTGTTCTGCCAACTGTTACACAATTTTTTTAATGATATTTAAATGAAATTCAAAGCAGGAAAACAAGTTTTATTGACAACAGAAAGATTTTTAACTCCTGGTGTCACAAAATGTTGCAGGTACTTCAACACAACAGCAAATATGGTCTTAACATTGATTTTGATCTTATATGAAGTGAGTTAAATAAACAATAGACCTCCATATTGCAGCAACACACCATTGTTTGGTCCATAATTAGCTATTTTTGTAGTATTTAACCATAGTTTCTATGAGACAAGCGTTTTCTTTTTTACTGCAGACGTTTCAACTCTGGAAACTGTTCTGCTCTCTGACAGTTCAGCCCTTTGTCAGTTTATGGCTGTTTAATATTTGAATGATTACACATTTAAATCTGAGTGTGATAAAAAGGCAAAGACTGAGCACTTTGTTGGGCACCGTTTCCTTTAATTTGTCTATAATGTCTTTACAGTTGAAGGCACATATTAATGAACTAAATGGATCAATAATATGATCGAGTTTTACTTTTTAGATTTGTGTTCATCCATTTTAGCAGTGCAGTGTGATCCTGTACGATACATTCTTCAATATACCAGTTTGGTATAATGCCCTCCAAATGTCTTATTTCTTATATTTTCAGATTTGTTTCCCTTAAATTAGGATTTTTGGGGGATTTGGTAGTCACTGTTGCTATAACAACAACTTTACATACCTAAATTATTATATATATCTATAAAAAATTATGTGCTAATTCTACATAAACTATAAATAACCTATAAAATATCCCCTGGTGGCTGAGGGGCCACGAGCAGCCTCTTATTTTTCTGTCCGGCTCTGCAGGACAATGAGTTCCTCTGTGATTCTCACCTGTAATTCAAACACCTGGGCATCACTGTACAAAAGTGCTGGTACTGTTATTTAAAGAGTAACTTAACACCAGGCTGAGAAGCTGTGTTTTGCTGCCCTCTCTAGTTGAAAGCTTCAAGCCCGTTTCACCTCTGACCACACCCAACAGTGATGTCATGGTGTCCTGGAGTACACCTGTACATCACTGCAGCAAGGTGACAAGTTAAACCACTGGAGGTCAGTGAAAACAAGATTTTCAGAGGGTGTTAAGTTACTCTTTAATTTTGGTTGTTATTCAGATGTAAACCAACTTTAGTATTTAGCATATGTAGAACAACTTGTGACCACCTGTGATTAAAGTAAAAACACCTGAACAAACATTTACCTGTACATACAGTGTTTTTTCTATCATGACTGCTAATCATTTTAGTTGCGTTGTTATTTCTTTTGCAGCAAATTATGATTTTGGGGGACTTTAATGCAGATGGACGTTATCTCTCCAAGAAGAAGAAGGAAAAGATTCGCATCTGCTCCGCTCCCTACCATTGGCTGATAGATGATGGTGTCGACACGACGTCTAGTAACTGTAACGACCACACCTACGACAGGTATGACTCATCTCAGAGTGTGTTTTTGTCTTGTTTAATTGACTAATAGTTTTTACAGATTGTGATGTATCTTGTGCCAACAGGATCGTGGTGTACGGACAGACCGTGCTGAACGCCATCGTCCCCGGCTCAGCCAAGTCTTTTAACTTCCAGAGAGAGTTCAACCTGACTGATGAGGAAGTAAGACTGACTCATGTTTGTGTTGATCAGTACAGCTTCAAACCTCTTCATCACTCACAGTTTACTGCAGCTATTTTAAAGGAGAACACCACTGTCATTATTCAAAATATGACTTTATTTGCTTTCCAAGACTCTCAGTATCAGTGACCACTACCCTGTGGAGGTGGAGCTGAAGACCAACCAGAAACCCAAAGTACCAAGGCAAAGGAAGATGGCTGTGCCCCGAACCACAAAGACAACATCCACCAAGGGACAAACTCAGAAGAAAGGTATCTTCTGTTTTATTGACATCAGTGACACATACTGTATATACTGTGTTTATATTTTACTTTACCTTGTAGCATTCTGCGTAGGAGTGGAACTATTTAATCAAACTGCATTTTGATTTGAGCAAAGAATCAATGCCTCATAAATCTCACATTCTGATCACAGTTCAATTAGATTCCATTCAGCTCAATTTGATCAATCGCAATCTTTGATCATTTAGTTTTAATCATTTTCAGCATGTCGAGTCGATGCACTGCGATGCACAGTGGTGGAAGAAGTACTCAGATCTTTCACTTGAGTAAAAGTACTAGTACAACAATATAAGAATACTGTAACTAGTAATAGTACTTCAATTAAAATCCTACTTAAGTAAAAGTACAAAAGTATTATCAGCAAAACATACTTAAAGTATCAAAAGTACTTGGGGCCCTGTTGAACGAGTGAGTGTTATAATACATATAACATTGATAGAATGTTAATACTGATGTATCAGTGTCAGAGCAGTATTTTACTGTTGGAGCTGCTCGAGGTGGAGCTACTTTTAACTGCTTTATATACTTTATATACAGTTAGCTACTTTTAATTACTTTATAGTTAGTTTAAACTACTTTATATGCGCTTTAAAATAAAATAGAATACAAATTGAATAGATCAGGAACACAGTAAGAGTGCGGTAATAAGTTGCATGTTCTCCCAAAGATTTATCAGACGCCAAAAGACGCACACCGGTTAATAATCACAGACAGGAGGAACAATTACAGCAGCATTAATGCTTTTAATGTACATGTGGACATATAAGTTGTTTAAACAGGTGTTTAAAAGATGAACCTGTCCTTCAATATGTATTTGTTCTGGATCAACTGCACATTTCAATATTGTTCTGTTAATGTAAATTGGACACTAACAGGACCACAGAAGAAGAAGAGGGCCGAGCCGGCAGCACCACAGAAGAAGAAGAATAAGACAACAAACAGGAAGAGAGAACAGTCATCAGACACACCAGCCAAGAGAAGACGTTTGGACAAATGATGAACAGACAGACTTTAAAGATCTTGCATCAATCAATAATTGTAAAGAAGTGTTATTAGAGTTACAGACAGAACTGTTTAAACATTAATATGTGGAAGGTGTTGCAGCTTGCTGATTATCTGAATCGGTCATTGATCAACTTGGGTAGTTTATTGTGATACCTGAAAGTACAAATGGCCTCTATTGTGAACTCACTTTATTGGCAATGTCAACCAGGACAATACTCCACCATCCAGATGAATCTACTGTAGCAATGAGACTTTAATGAAATAAATAAAGGTTTAAAGGTACCAGCTTGCAGTGGCAACATCAATCATAATGCACCTGAAGATTACAAAGAATATGACTGTATATTATATTTTTCCTCAATAGACAAAGATACACGGTCCAGATTTCATAAAAGGTCTTTGAATATGTGTTTTTCACCAGAGGAGGACTCCTAATGTTTTGCCATCATCAAGCCAAACCCTCTATTTGCGTACAAGAAATATGAAAAGTGAACGTGCAGTTTGCCATTTAATTTACCGAGCACATTCATGGTGTTACAATCCATCTTCGTTTTCCCAGCTATATGCAGTCCAGTCCAGAGGGAGGTGGTAATGCGTTATTCTCACTCACTCTCTCTCATTAACATCCAATACTTTTTATTTTTCCTACAGAGGATGCAGATGGTTTATTAACCTGAATAAAAGCTGCAAATCAGGAAATCTGGAATGCAAAGTAGAGCATATTGTACATTTACTCAAGTACTGTACTTAGGCAACAGCCTGCTGCGCACTATCAGTCTACATTTTCAGCAATGAATCAATACTCTGGAATGAAACACACCCCTGTGTTACATGTGAAGCAACAGCATTCAGCAGAGACAAAGCTCCACCCCTCACCTGACTCACCTGAGACAAACCAGGAAACAGTTTTTTCTTCCTCCTCACTAAAGAGAGACGCACAGACTGAAAAACAGACGATCAGATTCACCTTCAGACCAAACTAACAACTTCCTCTGAGTGAGTTCAGCTACAGGAGAGAAAAGTGGAAAACTACAACACTGCTGCTTCAACCTGCTGACGCTCCACACACTGAATGTGAGTTTGACTAAAAGCAGGACTCAAAGTGAAAGTAAGTGGAGGAGGGAGGGGAGCCATGACTGACTGTACTTTCTGTCTGCTGTGTTTTCAGCTTCACTCAGAGACTAAATGGCTTCCAGATCAGAGAAGGATCTCTGCTGTCCGGTCTGTCATGAGGTCTTTAGAGATCCTGTTCTTCTGTCATGTAGCCACAGCTTCTGTAAAGACTGTCTGAAGAGCTGGTGGAGAGAGAAACCAACACAGGAGTGTCCAGTTTGTAAGAGAAGATCTTCAAGGGATGAACCACCTCTTAGTCTGGTGTTAAAGAACCTGTGCGAGGCCTTCTTACAGGAGAGAGATCAGAGAGCTTCAGAGCCTCTCTGCAGTCTGCACTCTGAGAAACTCAAACTCTTCTGTCTGGACCATCAGCAGCCAGTGTGTGTCGTCTGCAGAGATTCAGAAAAACACAGCAACCACAGATTCAGACCCATCGATGAAGCTGCACGACAACACAAGAAGGAACTTCAGGAAACTCTGGAGCCCTTAAAGAAGAAGTTAAAGGTTTCTGAACAAGTTAAAGTGAAGTTTGATCAAACAGCAGAACACATTAAGGTCCAGGCCCGACACACAGAGAGGCAGATTAAGGAGCAGTTTAAGAAGCTTCACCAGTTTCTAGAAGAGGAAGAGGAGGCCAGGATGGCTGCACTGAGGGAGGAAGAGGAGCAGAAGAGTCAGATGATGAAGGAGAAGATGGAGGCTCTGAGCAGAGAGATAGCAGCTCTTTCAGACACAGTCAGAGCCACAGAGGAGGAGCTGAGAGCTGAAGACGTCTCATTCCTGCACAACTACAAGGCTGCAGTGGAAAGAGTCCAGCAGCGCCCCCTGCTGGAGGATCCACAGCTGCTCTCAGGAGCTCTGATAGACCAGGCCAAACACCTGGGCAACCTGACCTTCAACATCTGGAACAAGATGAAGGACATGGTCTCCTACACTCCTCTGATTCTGGACCCAAACACTGCTGATCCAAGACTCATCCTGTCTGAAGATCTGACCAGTGTGAGACGAGGAGAGAGACAGCAGCTTCCTGATAATCCAGAGAGGTTTGATTATTACTGCTCTGTCCTGGGCTCTGAGGGCTTTAACTCAGGGACTCACAGCTGGGATGTCCAGGTTGGAGACAGTACAGCCTGGTCACTGGGTGTGTTAGCAGAGTCTATCCAGAGGAAGGGACTCATACTGTCTGGATTATGGGTAACAGGGTTCTATAAAGGTAAATACTTAGCATGGTCACCACCAGCTCCACTCACTGATCTCCAAGTGCAGAAGAAGCTCCAGAGGATCAGAGTGAATCTGGACTGGAACAGAGGAAAGCTGTCGTTCTCTGATCCTGATACTAACACACACATACACACCTTCACACACACTTTCACTGAGAGGATGTTTCCATTCATTGCCACTGGGGATGAAGTGAAGATCTCACCACTGAAGGTCTGTGTGACAGTGGAACAGAGCAGTTAGAGATAAAGAGGAGGATTATATTCATGATGTTGTTTATTTGTTATAAAGTCTCTGAATTTAACCTGTTAAGCTGCACCTGTCCTCCTGCTGCCTCATTGATCCAAAGATATGTTCACTTTTATTCTAGTTATTGTTTTGTTATTTAGTTGCTTTTTTAGGGCCCGAGCACTGACCAGTGCGTAGGACCCTTCTGTATTTCTAAGGATTATTATTATTCTTTGTCCGAATGAATCGCACTTTTGAGGCCCTAAACATGCTCAGAAACTCATGAAATTTTGCACATGCGTCAGAAATGGCAAAACATTTCATATTTTATGGTTCTTGTGCATGGGTGTGGCAAAACGGCTCAGTAGCGCCACCTATAGACGTTTAACAAACTACACGTTTCACCTACATGCACCAAATCTGGTATGCATGTGTATCATGTCCAGACTTACAAAAAAGCCTCTGGGTCCCCCCCCCCAAACCCAACAGGAAGTCACTTATGTTTAATAAATTGGAAGATAGGTGTTTCACCGCCAAACAGGAAGTGCTTTATAACTGGACTGTACATTATCCTACAGGCCCCAAACGTCCCATGTTCCCCCCGCCCTGAAGGCGTCTACATGTAATTTCAGCCATTATTGATCATTTTGCTGTTTAAGTGTGTGTACTGATCCTTTAACCTGTTGGGCACGAGAGCCCCTGTATACGGGGCACCGCCGCCCCGCGTGAGCAGACGCGTCACAGGGCATTTAAACAACATAAAACCACTAGTAGCGGCTTTGACAACACGTCAAATTAACGATCTCACGACATCAAAACCCACTGAAAAAGTTGTGTCTGGTCTCATGAAACCACTAGTAGCGGCTGCTCCAAAGTCTCCGGGTCATTTTGAGTCGATTCCAGCCGTTTTGTGATCATTTGCGCGTCGCGGGGGAGGAGCTGCAGCAGAGCGACGCGCCGGCCTTCCATGCGAACACGCGGTCTGCGTCTCCATCTAGTGGCGGAATCGCAGCGTTGACACAGATTTACTCAAGCGCACACAGCGCCTGGCGTCTCTTGTTCCTGTGATCATTCCACAGCATTTTCAGGCTAAACGAGGCCATTCACAAGGCAAATAACGGACAATAACATGCTATAATAACATGTTACAATTTCTGGTTTCTAAACATGACTCCACCAAGACCTCTCTAACTTTGCTCTGCTTCACTTTATGAGAATCGATCTTGGCACAGGTGATGTTCAGATGTTGTACTATGGTTTTCTAGAGGCTTTGGGCTGCAGCTGCATAATTCCAAGGGAATATTCACTCTAAAAGTGTACAATGTAGTTAGGCGGAAATGAAATATGTCATTTATTCTGTGTTCCATCTCCATTGACCCTGACCGAGGGTCAAACTAAAGTCCTAAATAGGCCTAACAGAGATCAATTGAAAATTTTGAACTGAGTTTACTCAAAAGACAAACAGAGAATTAAACAACTTAAAGTAACCTAAGTTGAATATTGTTCTTTAAACTAAAATAGGTTAACCAAACTGAAACTACATTACAGAAATCGAGATATTTCTTTCTCTGGAAAGTTTGGTTTTATTTGGGTTTACGTGAAGTGTGTAAAGAATTTGTGATTTTGTACTGTTTTGCATGTGTGTCTACTATATTTTCTGTAAATAAGCCGGCAGTTCAACCTTATCCTTGGTCTGTGGTCCATTATTATTAACATTAGTTATCAGCCCTTCTCCTTCTGAACCTAGAGCCTGGTCCTCGCTTTCTGTGTAACAGCAGTGCTACAGTTCTAATTAGGCTATGTTAGTACTGACAGTAAATGTTGTTGAGCATGTAATCAGAAATTCAATTATTGATGGAGTCTTTAGAATTATACACAGATGTGTTGTAACAATGAATTATAAGGTCCAGAAACCACAAATACAAGTTAGGAAAACGTATATATATACTTTATTGTTATGACTGTTATTTAAATTCAACAGTTGTCCTTGTGGGATTGCTAAAACTAACGAGCTGGGTTACATCAGTGGTTTGTATTTTGTGAAAGAAAAGTGAATTGTTCAGTAGCCTACAGTACTGAAGCAGCGGATGCTGCACTCCCCGACGTGTGCAGGTGTGCGAGGGCCCGTTCATCGCTGCTTGCAGCTTTAATATTTCTATTATTTTCCTTTTCACTTGTGAAATGATTTCACTTAGTTTCTGATCTTTATGTTTGGTTCATTTAATCTTTTCTTTTTCATTGATACCGTGTCATTTTAAATTGTTCATGTTTTATTATCTTGACTTGTGCGTGTGGAGCCATGAAGACCAGCAGCTAGTTTATCAATAACTGCCTGTTTGAGCAACTAATCATTGACAGATCCAACAATCTGAATGATTACACATATGTAAATCTGAGTGTGATAAAAAGGCAAAGACTGTGCACTTTGTTGGGCACTGTTTCCTTTAATTTGTCTATAATGTCTTTACAGTTGAAGGCACATATTAATGAACTAAATGGATCAATAATATGATCGAGTTTTAGCTTTTAGATTTGTTTTCATCCATTTTAGCAGTGCAGTCTGTTCCTGTACGAAACATCCTGCAAATTACAAATTTGGTATAATGCCCTCCAAATGTCTTATTTTTTATATTTGCAGTTTTGTTATATTTCTATGCTTCTTCTACATAAACTATAAATAAACTACATATAAAAAGTATTCAGTTAAATGAATCATTTCTTATTTTCTTTGGTATTTTTGTCATAAACAGACAATGAGTGATGATTGCTGGGTAATATGTATGTTGATGTCCAATGAAGTCTCTATTTTTTCATGTGACGAGACGATACGATATACAGGAGCTGGTTTGGGACTGACATGTGTGTGTGTGTGTGTGTGTGTGTGTGTGTGCGCGCACTGGGGCCCGTTGTAACTTCCTTTCGCCACTGAAGCCAAACACTCTCTATCTCATTAAGCTGCTCATCAAAGCCACGTGTCTACCTGTCAGCAGCAGAATGTATTAAGTATTTACTCAAGTACTCTACTTAAGTACAAGTCTGACATACTTGTACTTTACTTGCGTATTCTGTGCTACTTTATACTTCTACTGTACTGTTTTCGACTGGCAGGAACGGACGGTCCTGAGGGAGTTATTGGCGGAGAGAGACGTTTTAATTGATCTACACTTTTCATGGAGCTGTGTGAACTGCTGTTAATGTGTCCGTCTCCGACACGCCTGTTGATTTGCAGTAGAAACTGTGTGGAGTAATTAATTATCAGGGATGTTTGATGTGTACACGAGCACGGAGGTTTCTGTGGTTATTTTGCAACAGTCTGGTGCTGGTTGCACAAAATTTAACCAGTGGATCTCACATGTGAAATTGAGGTTTGACAGAGTGAAACATCACTCCAGTTAGAAACACGACACCTGCTGCCCTCAGATGTCTGTAAAGAGAGTCACAAGTGTAAAGGAAAGGCCATCAGAGAAACTAGCTGTTGTGGATTACAGATGCTAGTAAGAGTGACTTATTCATCTTTATTCTGTCTTGATGCCATAATCAGAATAAAACTGTATTTTTCCTGTGTGATCACATGTGAGCAGGTTGAAGAATCTAGAAAGTGGAACAGGCGAGAAGAAACTGTAATATTCTGCTCCGACACCAAAATCGAGCCCCTTAACTTTGATTGGAGGCCCCCTGGTGGCTGAGGGGCCACGAGCAGGCTCTTATTTTTCTGTCCGGCTCTGCAGGACAATGAGTTCCTCTGTGATTCTCACCTGTAATTCAAACACCTGGGCATCACTGTACAAAAGTTCTGGTACTGTTATTTAAAGAGTAACTTAACACCAGGCTGAGAAGCTGTGTTTTGCTGCTGTCGTAGAAAAAATGCCTTTACTCTTAAGTTGAAGAAAACGCAAGAAACACTTACAGGTCGTTGACAAAATACATTGTATAATAGGAGATAGACAACAGAAGTCATCAGCCATCTCTCTCTATCTCAAAGAGAAGATACAAGAACACAGCTTTTATAGTATTCTGGAGACAAAGAAACTCTTTTCCATTGGTCAGTGTTACATGGCTCGATAGGATTAAACCTATAGGAACTTTCAAAAACATACTAAGACCCTTAACGCAAATCTGGAAAACATAAAACATCTCTGTACCATAGAGCTGACCTTTGACCTCACATTGAGTCACGTTGCTTAACACACAAAACCTGAAGACATAAAACTAGTTCAAGAGAAGAGACATGAATAGAACTGGAATTATTAACTAATTAAAGTCAATACACAAGCATATAATTACTAAATATTAATAAGTATACAAACATGATTATGAATAGATGATTAACATGTGAATAAATGATAAGTTATGAGCTCACAACAAAGTTTACTTTCACACTGCCCTCTGTAGTTGAAAGCTTCAAGCCTGATTCACCTCTGACCACACCCAACAGTGATGTCATGGTGTCCTGGAGTACACCTGTACATCACTGCAGCAAGGTGAGAAGTTAAACCACTGGAGGTCAGTAAAAACAAGATTTTCAGAGGGTGTTAAGTTACTCTTTAATTTTGGTTGTTAGACAGATGTAAGCCAACTTTAGTATTTAGCATATGTAGAACAACTTGTGACCACCTGTGATTAAAGTAAAAACACCTGAACAAACATCTACCTGTACATACAGTGTTTTTTCTATCATGACTGCTAATCATTTTAGTTGCGTTGTTATTTCTTTTGCAGCAAATTATGATTTTGGGGGACTTTAATGCAGATGGACGTTATCTCTCCAAGAAGAAGAAGGAAAAGATTCGCATCTGCTCCGCTCCCTACCATTGGCTGATAGATGATGGTGTCGACACGACGTCTAGTAACTGTAACGACCACACCTACGACAGGTAAGACGCATCTCAGAGTGTGTTTTTGTCTTGTTTAATTGACTAATAGTTTTTACAGATTGTGATGTATCTTGTGCCAACAGGATCGTGGTGTACGGACAGACCGTGCTGAACGCCATCGTCCCCGGCTCAGCCAAGTCTTTTAACTTCCAGAGAGAGTTCAACCTGACTGATGAGGAAGTAAGACTGACTCATGTTTGTGTTGATCAGTACAGCTTCAAACCTCTTCATCACTCACAGTTTACTGCAGCTATTTTAAAGGAGAACACCACTGTCATTATTCAAAATATGACTTTATTTGCTTTCCAAGACTCTCAGTATCAGTGACCACTACCCTGTGGAGGTGGAGCTGAAGACCAACCAGAAACCCAAAGTACCAAGACAAAGGAAGATGGCTGTGCCCCGAACCACAAAGACAACATCCACCAAGGGACAAACTCAGAAGAAAGGTATCTTCTGTTTTACTGACATCAGTGACACATACTGTATATACTGTGTTTATATTTTACTTTACCTTGTAGCATTCTGCGTAGGAGTGGAACTATTTAATCAAACTGCATTTTGATTTGAGCAAAGAATCAATGCCTCATAAATCTCACATTCTGATCACAGTTCAATTAGATTCCATTCAGCTCAATTTGATCAATCGTAATCTTTGATTATTTCATTTTAATCATTTTCAGCATGTCGAGTCGATGCACTGCGATGCACAGTGGTGGAAGAAGTACTTGGATCTCTCACTTGAGAAAAAGTACTAGTACAACAATGTAAGAATACTGTAACTAGTAATAGTACTTCAATTAAAATCCTACTTAAGTAAAAGTACAAAAGTATTATCAGCAAAACATACTTAAAGTATCAAAAGTACTTGGGGCCCTGTTGAACGAGTGAGTGTTATAATACATATAACATTGTTAGAGTGTTAATACTGATGTATCAGTGTCAGAGCAGTATTTTACTGTTGGAGCTGCTCGAGGTGGAGCTACTTTTAACTGCTTTGTATACTTTATATACAGTTAGCTACTTTTAACTACTTTATAGTTAGTTTAAACTACTTTATATGCGCTTTAAAATAAAACAGAATACAAATTGAATAGATCAGGAACACAGTAAGAGTGCGGTAATAAGTTGCATGTTCTCCCAAAGATTTATCAGACGCCAAAAGACGCACACCGGTTTATAATCACAGACAGGAGGAACAATTACAGCAGCATTAATGCTTTTAATGTACATGTGGACATATAAGTTGTTTAAACAGGTGTTTAAAAGATGAACCTGTCCTTCAATATGTATTTGTTCTGGATCAACTGCACATTTCAATATTGTTCTGTTAATGTAAATTGGACACTAACAGGACCACAGAAGAAGAAGAGGGCCGAGCCGGCAGCACCACAGAAGAAGAAGAATAAGACAACAAACAGGAAGAGAGAACAGTCATCAGACACACCAGCCAAGAAAAGACGTTTGGACAAATGATGAACAGACAGACTTTAAAGATCTTGCATCAATCAATAATTGTAAAGAAGTGTTATTAGAGTTATAGCCAGAACTGTTTAAACATTAATATGTGGAAGGTGTTGCAGCTTGCTGATTATCTGAATCGGTCATTGATCAACTTGGGTAGTTTATTGTGATACCTGAAAGTACAAATAGCCTCTATTGTGAACTCACTTTATTGGCAATGTCAACCAGGACAATACTCCACCATCCAGATGAATCTACTGTAGCAATGAGACTTTAATGAAATAAATAAAGGTTTAAAGGTACCAGCTTGGAGTGGCAACATCAATCATAATGCACCTGAAGATTACAAAGACTCTTACTTTATATTATATTTTTCCTCAATAGACAAAGATACACGGTCCAGACTTCATAAAAGGTCTTTGAATATGTGTTTTTCCCCAGAGGAGGACTCCTAAGGGTTTGCCATCATCAAGTCAAACCCTCTATTTGCGTACAAGAAATATCAAAAGTGAACGTGCAGTTTGCCATTTAATTTACCGAGCACATTGATGGTGTTACAATCCATCTTCGTTTTCCCAGCTATATGCAGTCCAGTCCAGAGGGAGGTGGTAATGCGTTATTCTCACTCACTCTCTCTCATTAACATCCAATACTTTTTATTTTTCCTACAGAGGATGCAGATGGTTTATTTACCTGAATAAAAGCTGCAAATCAGGAAATCTGGAATGCAAAGTAGAGCATATTGTACATTTACTCAAGTACTGTACTTAGGCAATGTATTTTGAATGAAGACGTCTCATTCCTGCACAACTACAAGGCTGCAGTGGAAAGAGTCCAGCAGCGCCCCCTGCTGGAGGATCCACAGCTGCTCTCAGGAGCTCTGATAGACCAGGCCAAACACCTGGGCAACCTGACCTTCAACATCTGGAACAAGATGAAGGACATGGTCTCCTACACTCCTCTGGTTCTGGACCCAAACACTGCTCGTCCAGAACTCATCCTGTCTGAAGATCTGACCAGTGTGAGACGAGGAGAGAGACAGCAGCTTCCTGATAATCCAGAGAGGTTTGATGAATACAGGTCTGTCCTGGGCTCTGAGGGCTTTAACTCAGGGACTCACAGCTGGGATGTCCAGGTTGGAGACAATACATACTGGTCACTGGGTGTGTTAGCAGAGTCTGTCCAGAGGAAGGGAGATGTACAGTCTGGATTATGGAGAATACGGTTCTATGAAGGTGAATACTCAGCATGCTCACCACCAGCTCCACCCACTGTTCTCCGAGTGCAGAAGAAGCTCCAGAGGATCAGAGTGAATCTGGACTGGAACAGAGGAAAGCTGTCGTTCTCTGATCCTGATACTAACACACACATACACACCTTCACACACACTTTCACTGAGAGGATGTTTCCATACATTCACACTGTGGATGAAGTGAAGATCTCACCACTGAAGGTCTGTGTGACAGTGGAACAGAGCAGTTAGAAATAAAGAGGAGGATCATATTCATGATGTTTGTTTGTTAAAAAGTCTTTGAATTTAACCTGTTAAGCTGCACCTGTCCTCCTGCTGCCTCATTGATCCAAAGATATGTCTATTTTTATTCTAGTTATTGTTTTTGATTTATTCCTGTTATTTAGTTTGACAATCAGCTTTTTGTTTCTATTATCTTCCGTTTCATATGTGAAATGATTTCACTTAGTTCCTGATGTTTATATTTGGTTCGTTTAATCTTTTCTTTTTCATTGATACCGTGTCATCTTAAATTGTTCACGTTTCATTATTTTGACTTGTGTGTGTGGAGCCATGAAGACCAGCAGCTAGTTTATCAATAACTGCCTGTTTGAGCGACTAATCATTGTTCAGATCCAACAATCTGAATGATTACACATATGTAAATCTGAGTGTGACAAAAAGTCAAAGACTGTGCACTTTGTTGGGCACCGTTTCCTTTAATTTGTCTATAATGTCTTTACAGTTGAAGGCACATATTAATGAACTAAATGGATCAATAATATGATCGACTTTGCAGTCTGTGCCTGTACGATACATCCTCCAATTTACAAATTTGTTATAATGCCCTCCAAATGTCTTATTTTTTATATTTGCAGTTTTGTTATGTTTTTCTTAAATTTCTTGGTAGTCTTTGTTGCTATAACAACAACTTTATATACCTAAATTATTATATATCTATAACAAAATGATATGCTTCTTCTACATGAACTATAAATAAACTATACATAAAAACAATTCAATTAGAGAAATAATTTCTTTTTTTTGGTATTTTTGTCATAAACAGACATGCAGTGATGATTGCTGGGTAATATGTATGTTGATGTCCAGTGAAGTCTCTATTTTTTCATGTGACGAGATGATACGATATACAGGAGCTGGTTTGGGACTGACGTGTGTGTGTGTGTGTGTGTGTGTGTGTGTGTGTGTGTGTGTGTGTGTGTGTGTGTCTCTATCTCATTAAGCTGCTCATCAAAGCCACGTGTCTACCTGTCAGCAGCAGAATGTATTAAGTATTTACTCAAGTACTCTACTTAAGTACAAGTCTGACATACTTGTGGATTTCACATGTGAAATTGTGGTTTGACAGAGTGAAACATCACTCCAGTTAGAAACACGACACCTGCTGCCCTCAGATGTCTGTAAAGAGAGTCACAAGTGTAAAGGAAAGGCCATCAGTGAAACTAGCTGTTGTGGATTACAGATGCTAGTAAGAGTGATTTATTCATCTTAATTCTGTCTTGATGCCATAATCAGAATAAAACTGTATTTTTTCTGTGTGATCACATGTGAGCAGGTTGAAGAATGTAGAATGAAAAGTGGAACAGACGAGAAGAAACTGTAATATTCTGCTCCGACACCAAAATTGAGCCCCTTAACTTTGATTGGAGGCCCCCTGGTGGCTGAGGGGCCACGAGCAGCCTCTTATGTTTCTGTCCAGCTCTGCAGGACAATGAGTTCCTCTGTGATTCTCACCTGTAAGTCAAACACCTGGGCATCACTGTACAAAAGTGCTGGTACTGTTATTTAAAGAGTAACTTAACACCAGGCTGAGAAGCTGTGTTTTGCTGCCCTCTCTACTCAGATGTAAACCAACTTTAGTAATGTGCATCTATGGAACAACTTATGACCACCTGTGATTAAAGTAAAAACACCTGAACAAACATGTACCTGTACATACAGTATTTTTTCTATCATGACTGCTAATTGTTTTGGTTGCGTTGTTATTTCTTTTGCAGCAAATTATGATTTTGGGGGACTTTAATGCAGATGGACGTTATCTCTCCAAGAAGAAGAAGGAAAAGATTTGCATCTGCTCCGCTCCCTACCATTGGCTGATGATGATGTCGACACGACGTCTAGTAACTGTAACGACCACACCTACGACAGGTAAGACGCATCTCAGAGTGCGTTTTTGTCTTGTTTAATTGACTAATAGTTTTTACAGATTGTGATGTATCTTGTGCCAACAGGATCGTGGTGTACGGACAGACCGTGCTGAACGCCATCGTCCCCGGCTCAGCCAAGTCTTTTAACTTCCAGAGAGAGTTCAACCTGACTGATGAGGAAGTAAGACTGACTCATGTTTGTGTTGATCAGTACAGCTTCAAACCTCTTCATCACTCACAGTTTACTGTAGCTATTTTAAAGGAGAACACCACTGTCATTATTCAAAATATGACTTTATTTGCTTTCCAAGACTCTCAGTATCAGTGACCACTACCCTGTGGAGGTGGAGCTGAAGACCAACCAGAAACCCAAAGTACCAAGACAAAGGAAGATGGCTGTGCCCCGAACCACAAAGACAACATCCACCAAGGGACAAACTCAGAAGAAAGGTATCTTCTGTTTTATTGACATCAGTGACACATACTGTATATACTGTGTTTATATTTTACTTTACCTTGTAGCATTCTGCGTAGGAGTGGAACTATTTAATCAAACTGCATTTTGATTTGAGCAAAGAATCAATGCCTCATAAATCTCACATTCTGATCACAGTTCAATTAGATTCCATTCAGCTCAATTTGATCAATCGTAATCTTTGATTATTTCATTTTAATCATTTTCAGCATGTCGAGTCGATGCACTGCGATGCACAGTGGTGGAAGAAGTACTTGGATCTTTCACTTGAGAAAAAGTACTAGTACAACAATGTAAGAATACTGTAACTAGTAATAGTACTTCAATTAAAATCCTACTTAAGTAAAAGTACAAAAGTATTATCAGCAAAACATACTTAAAGTATCAAAAGTACTTGGGGCCCTGTTGAACGAGTGAGTGTTATAATACATATAACATTGTTAGAGTGTTAATACTGATGTATCAGTGTCAGAGCAGTATTTTACTGTTGGAGCTGCTCGAGGTGGAGCTACTTTTAACTACTTTATATACTTTATATACAGTTAGCTACTTTTAACTACTTTATAGTTAGTTTAAACTACTTTATATGCGCTTTAAAATAAAACAGAATACAAATTGAATAGATCAGGAACACAGTAAGAGTGCGGTAATAAGTTGCATGTTCTCCCAAAGATTTATCAGACGCCAAAAGACGCACACCGGTTAATAATCACAGACAGGAGGAACAATTACAGCAGCATTAATGCTTTTAATGTACATATGGACATATAAGTTGTTTAAACAGGTGTTTAAAAGATGAACCTGTCCTTCAATATGTATTTGTTCTGGATCAACAGCACATTTCAATATTGTTCTGTTAATGTAAATTGGACACTAACAGGACCACAGAAGATGAAGAGCGCCGAGCCGGCAGCACCACAGAAGAAGAAGAATAAGACAACAAACAGGAAGAGAGAACAGTCATCAGACACACCAGCCAAGAAAAGACGTTTGGACAAATGATCAACAAACAGACTTTAAAGATCTTGCATCAATCAATAATTGTAAAGAAGTGTTATTAGAGTTATAGCCAGAACTGTTTAAACATTAATATGTGGAAGGTGTTGCAGCTTGCTGATTATCTGAATCGGTCATTGATCAACTTGGGTAGTTTATTGTGATACCTGAAAGTACAAATAGCCTCTATTGTGAACTCACTTTATTGGCAATGTCAACCAGGACAATACTCCACCATCCAGATGAATCTACTGTAGCAATGAGACTTTAATGAAATAAATAAAGGTTTAAAGGTACCAGCTTGGAGTGGCAACATCAATCATAATGCACCTGAAGATTACAAAGACTCTTACTTTATATTATATTTTTCCTCAATAGACAAAGATACACGGTCCAGATTTCATAAAAGGTCTTTGAATATGTGTTTTTCACCAGAGGAGGACTCCTAATGTTTTGCCATCATCAAGCCAAACCCTCTATTTGCGTACAAGAAATATGAAAAGTGAACGTGCAGTTTGCCATTTAATTTACCGAGCACATTGATGGTGTTACAATCCATCTTCGTTTTCCCAGCTATATGCAGTCCAGTCCAGAGGGAGGTGGTAATGCGTTATTCTCACTCACTCTCTCTCATTAACATCCAATACTTTTTATTTTTCCTACAGAGGATGCAGATGGTTTATTAACCTGAATAAAAGCTGCAAATCAGGAAATCTGGAATGCAAAGTAGAGCATATTGTACATTTACTCAAGTACTGTACTTAGGCAACAGCCTGCTGCGCACTATCAGTCTACATTTTCAGTAATGAGTCAATACTCTGGAATGAAACACACCCCTGTGTTACATGTGAAGCAACAGCATTCAGCAGAGACAAAGCTCCACCCCTCACCTGACTCACCTGAGACAAACCAGGAAACAGTTTGTTCTTCCTCCTCACTAAAGAGAGACGCACAGACTGAAAAACAGACCATCAGATTCACCTTCTGAGTGAGTTCAGCTACAGGAGAGAAAAGTGGAAAACTACAACACTGCTGCTTCAACCTGCTGACGCTCCACACACTGAATGTGAGTTTGACTAAAAGCAGGACTCAAAGTGAAAGTAAGTAGAGGAGGGAGGGGAGCCATGACTGACTGTACTTTCTGTCTGCTGTGTTTTCAGCTTCACTCAGAGACTAAATGGCTTCCAGATCAGAGGAGGATTTCTGCTGTCCGGTCTGTCATGAGGTCTTTAGAGATCCTGTTCTTCTGTCATGTAGCCACAGCTTCTGTAAAGACTGTCTAAAGAGCTGGTGGAGAGAGAAACCAACACAGGAGTGTCCAGTTTGTAAAAGAAGATCTTCAAAGACAGAACCACCCTGTAACCTGGTGTTAAAGAACCTGTGTGAGGCCTTCTTACAGGAGAGAGATCAGAGAGCTTCAGAGCCTCTCTGCAGTCTGCACTCTGAGAAACTCAAACTCTTCTGTCTGGACCATCAGCAGCCAGTGTGTGTCGTCTGCAGAGATTCAGAAAAACACAGCAACCACAGATTCAGACCCATCGATGAAGCTGCACGACAACACAAGAAGGAACTTCAGGAAACTCTGGAGCCCTTAAAGGAGAAGTTAAAGGTTTCTGAACAAGTTAAAGTGAAGTTTGATCAAACAGCAGAACACATTAAGGCCCAGGCCCGACACACAGAGAGGCAGATTAAGGAGCAGTTTAAGAAGCTTCACCAGTTTCTAGAAGAGGAAGAGGAGGCCAGGATGGCTGCACTGAGGGAGGAAGAGGAGCAGAAGAGTCAGATGATGAAGGAGAAGATGGAGGCTCTGAGCAGAGAGATAGCAGCTCTTTCAGACACAGTCAGAGCCACAGAGGAGGAGCTGAGAGCTGAAGACGTCTCATTCCTGCACAACTACAAGGCTGCAGTGGAAAGAGTCCAGCAGCGCCCCCTGCTGGAGGATCCACAGCTGCTCTCAGGAGCTCTGCTAGACCAGGCCAAACACCTGGGCAACCTGACCTTCAACATCTGGAACAAGATGAAGGACATGGTCTCCTACACTTCTCTGATTCTGGACCCAAACACTGCTCGTCCAGAACTCATCCTGTCTGAAGATCTGACCAGTGTGAGACGAGGAGAGAGACAGCAGCTTCCTGATAATCCAGAGAGGTTTGATAAATACTGGTCTGTCCTGGGCTCTGAGAGCTTTAACTCAGGGACTCACAGCTGGGATGTCCAGGTTGGAGACAGTACAGACTGGTTCCTGGGTGTGTTAGCAGAGTCTATCCAGAGGAAGGGACGCATACTGTCTGGATTATGGAGAATACGGTTCTATGAAGGTAAATACTCAGCATGGTCACCACCAGCTCCACTCACTGTTCTCGAAGTGCAGAAGAAGCTCCAGAGGATCAGAGTGAATCTGGACTGGAACAGAGGAAAGCTGTCGTTCTCTGATCCTGATACTAACACACACATACACACCTTCACACACACTTTCACTGAGAGGCTGTTTCCATTCATTAACACTGAGGATGAACTGAAGATCTCACCACTGAAGGTCTGTGTGACAGTGGAACAGAGCAGTTAGAGATAAAGAGGAGGATTATATTCATGATGTTGTTTATTTGTTAAAAAGTCTCTGTATTTAACCTGTTAAGCTGCACCTGTCCTGCTGCTGCCTCATTGATCCAAAGATATGTTCACTTTTATTCTAGTTATTGTTTTGTTATTTAGTTGCTTTTTTAGGGCCCGAGCACTGACTGTAGGACCCTTCTGTATTTCTAAGGATTATTATTATTCTTTGTCCGAATGAATCGCACTTTTGAGGCCCTAAACATGCTCAGAAACTCATGAAATTTTGCACATGCGTCAGAAATGGCAAAAAATTTCATATTTTATGGTTCTTGTGCATGGGTGTGGCAAAACGGCTCAGTAGCGCCACCTATAGACGTTTAACAAACTACACGTTTCACCTACATGCACCAAATCTGGTATGCATGTGTATCATGTCCAGACTTACAAAAAAGCCTCTGGGTCCCCCCCCCCCAAACCCAACAGGAAGTCACTTATGTTTAATAAATTGGAAGATAGGTGTTTCACCGCCAAACAGGAAGTGCTTTATAACTGGACTGTACATTATCCTACAGGCCCCAAACGTCCCATGTTCCCCCCGCCCTGAAGGCGTCTACATGTAATTTCAGCCATTATTGATCATTTTGCTGTTTAAGTGTGTGTACTGATCCTTTAACCTGTTGGGCACGAGAGCCCCTGTATACGGGGCACCGCCGCCCCGCGTGAGCAGACGCGTCACAGGGCATTTAAACAACATAAAACCACTAGTAGCGGCTTTGACAACACGTCAAATTAACGATCTCACGACATCAAAACCCACTGAAAAAGTTGTGTCTGGTCTCATGAAACCACTAGTAGCGGCTGCTCCAAAGTCTCCGGGTCATTTTGAGTCGATTGCAGCCGTTTTGTGATCATTTGCGCGTCGCGGGGGAGGAGCTGCAGCAGAGCGACGCGCCGGCCTTCCATGCGAACACGCGGTCTGCGTCTCCATCTAGTGGCGGAATCGCAGCGTTGACACAGATTTACTCAAGCGCACACAGCGCCTGGCGTCTCTTGTTCCTGTGATCATTCCACAGCATTTTCAGGCTAAACGAGGCCATTCACAAGGCAAATAACGGACAATAACATGCTATAATAACATGTTACAATTTCTGGTTTCTAAACATGACTCCACCAAGACCTCTCTGACTTTGCTCTGCTTCACTTTATGAGAATCGATCTTGGCACAGGTGATGTTCAGATGTTGTACTATGGTTTTCTAGAGGCTTTGGGCTGCAGCTGCATAATTCCAAGGGAATATTCACTCTAAAAGTGTACAATGTAGTTAGGCGGAAATGAAATATGTCATTTATTCTGTGTTCCATCTCCATTGACCCTGACCGAGGGTCAAACTAAAGTCCTAAATAGGCCTAACAGAGATCAATTGAAAATTTTGAACTGAGTTTACTCAAAAGACAAACAGAGAATTAAACAACTTAAAGTAACCTAAGTTGAATATTGTTCTTTAAACTAAAATAGGTTAACCAAACTGAAACTACATTACAGAAATCGAGATATTTCTTTCTCTGGAAAGTTTGGTTTTATTTGGGTTTACGTGAAGTGTGTAAAGAATTTGTGATTTTGTACTGTTTTGCATGTGTGTCTACTATATTTTCTGTAAATAAGCCGGCAGTTCAACCTTATCCTTGGTCTGTGGTCCATTATTATTAACATTAGTTATCAACCCTTCTCCTTCTGAACCTAGAGCCTGGTCCTCGCTTTCTGTGTAACAGCAGTGCTACAGTTCTAATTAGGCTATGTTAGTACTGAGACAGTAAATGTTGTTGAGCATGTAATCAGAAATTCAATTATTGATGGAGTCTTTAGAATTATACACAGATGTGTTGTAACAATGAATTATAAGGTCCAGAAACCACAAATACAAGTTAGGAAAACGTATATATATACTTTATTGTTATGACTGTTATTTAAATTCAACAGTTGTCCTTGTGGGATTGCTAAAACTAACGAGCTGGGTTACATCAGTGGTTTGTATTTTGTGAAAGAAAAGTGAATTGTTCAGTAGCCTACAGTACTGAAGCAGCGGATGCTGCACTCCCCGACGTGTGCAGGTGTGCGAGGGCCCGTTCATCGCTGCTTGCAGCTTTAATATTTCTATTATTTTCCTTTTCACTTGTTAAATGATTTCACTTAGTTTCTGATGTTTATGTTTGGTTCATTTAATCTTTTCTTTTTCATCGATGCCGTGTCATTTTAAATTGTTCATGTTTTATTATCTTGACTTGTGTGTGTGGAGCCATGAAGACCAGCAGCTAGTTTATCAATAACTGCCTGTTTGAGCGACTAATCATTGACAGATCCAACAATCTGAATGATTACACATATGTAAATCTGAGTGTGATAAAAAGTCAAAGACTGTGTACTTTGTTGGGCACTGTTTCCTTTAATTTGTCTATAATGTCTTTACAGTTGAAGGCACATATTAATGAACTAAATGGATCAATAATATGATCGAGTTTTAGCTTTTAGATTTGTTTTCATCCATTTTAGCAGTGCAGTGTGATCCTGTACGATACATCCTGCAATTTACAAATTTGGTATAATGCCCTCCAAATGTCTTATTTTTTATATTTGCAGTTTTGTTATATTTCTATGCTTCTTCTACATAAACTATAAATAAACTACATATAAAAAGTATTCAGTTAAATGAATCATTTCTTGTTTTCTTTGGTATTTTTGTCATAAACAGACAATGAGTGATGATTGCTGGGTAATATGTATGTTGATGTCCAATGAAGTCTCTACTTTTTCATGTGACGAGACGATACGATATACGGGAGCTGGTTTGGGACTGACATGTGTGTGTGTGTGTGTGTGTGTGTGTGTGTGTGTGTGTGTGTGCGCGCGCACTGGGGCCCGTTGTAACTTCCTTTCGCCACTGAAGCCAAACACTCTCTATCTCATTAAGCTGCTCATCAAAGCCACGTGTCTACCTGTCAGCAGCAGAATGTATTAAGTATTTACTCAAGTACTCTACTTAAGTACAAGTTTGACATACTTGTACTTTACTTGAGTATTCCATGCTACTTTATGCTTCTACTCCACTACATTTCAGAAATATTGTACTTTTTACTTTGACACAAAACAAAGGATGTGCTTATATAATATGATGCAGTATTATACTGCCAATCTACCCAGTAGTACACAAAGTATCTAAAACTGGCTCCTCATTGACGAACATTAAAATGCTGTTACATGTATTTTTTAGTGATTTAAACAACATAATATTATATTCTTTAATAATAAAATACTGTAAATAATGAGTACTTTTGAAACTTTAAGTATATTTTGTAAACACTGCCGAATTTTGAATTCAGGACTTTTACCTGTAATGGAGTATTTTTAGACAGTGGTATTTCTACTTTTACTTAAATAAAGGATCTGAGTACATCTTCCACCATTACAGTAATTACAAATATGGAGGTCCAGGTGGGAGTTTGGCCAGACTCGTTAAAATGAGGATGATGCAGGCAGCCGTTGCCGCGGTTACCAGGTGTTTTCGTCTGAACAGACGGTCCTGAGGGAGTTATTGGTGGAGACAGAAGTTTTAATTGATCTACACTTTTCATGGAGCTGTGTGAACTGCTGTTAATGTGTCCGTCTCCGACACGCCTGTTGATTTGCAGTAGAAACTGTGTGGAGTAATTAATTATCAGGGATGTTTGATGTGTACACGAGCACGGAGGTTTCTGTGGTTATTTTGCAACAGTCTGGTGCTGGTTGCACAAAATTTAACCAGTGGATTTCACATGTGAAATTGTGGTTTGACAGAGTGAAACATCACTCCAGTTAGAAACACGACACCTGCTGCCCTCAGATGTCTGTAAAGAGAGTCACAAGTGTAAAGGAAAGGCCATCAGTGAAACTAGCTGTTGTGGATTACAGATGCTGGTAAGAGTGACTTATTCATCTTTGTTCTGTCTTGATGCCATAATCAGAATAAAACTGTATTTTTCCTGTGTGATCACATGTCAGCAGGTTGAAGAATCTAGAAAGTGGAACAGACGAGAAGAAACTGTAATATTCTGCTCCGACACCAAAATCGAGCCCCTTAACTTTGATTGGAGGCCCCCTGGTGGCTGAGGGGCCACGAGCAGCCAAAGAGTTCCTCTGTGATTCTCACCTGTAATTCAAACACCTGGGCATCACTGTACAAAAGTTCTGGTACTGTTATTTAAAGAGTAACTTAACACCAGGCTGAGAAGCTGTGTTTTGCTGCTGTCGTAGAAAAAATGCCTTTACTCTTAAGTTGAACAAAACGCAAGAAACACTTACAGGTCGTTGACAAAATACATTGTATAATAGGAGATAGACAACAGAAGTCATCAGCCATCTCTCTCTATCTCAAAGAGAAGATACAAGAACACAGCTTTTATAGTATTCTGGAGACAAAGAAACTCTTTTCCATTGGTCAGTGTTACATGGCTCGATAGGATTAAACCTATAGGAACTTTCAAAACATACTAAGACCCTTAACGCAAATCTGGAAAACATAAAGCATCTCTGTACCATAGAGCTGACCTTTGACCTCACATTGAGTCACGTTGCTTAACACACAAAACCTGAAGACATGAAACTAGTTCAAGAGAAGAGACATGAATAGAACTGGAATTATTAACTAATTAAAGTCAATACACAAGCATATAATTACTAAATATTAATAAGTATACAAACATGATTATGAATAGATTATTAACATGTGAATAAATGATAAGTTATGAGCTCACAACAAAGTTTACTTTCACACTGCCCTCTGTAGTTGAAAGCTTCAAGCCTGATTCACCTCTGACCACACCCAACAGTGATGTCATGGTGTCCTGGAGTACACCTGTACATCACTGCAGCAAGGTGAGAAGTTAAAACACTGGAGGTCAGTAAAAACAAGATTTTCAGAGGGTGTAAGTTACTGTTTAATTTAATTTTGGTTGTTAGACAGATGTAAGCCAAATTTAGTAATGAGCATATGTAGAACAACTTATGACCACCTGTGATTAAAGTAAAAACACCTGAACAAACATTTTCCTGTACATACAGTGTTTTTTCTATCATGACTGCTAATCATTTTAGTTGTGTTGTTATTTCTTTTGCAGCAAATTATGATTTTGGGGGACTTTAATGCAGATGGACCTTATCTCTCCAAGAAGAAGAAGGAAAAGATTCGCATCTGCTCCGCTCCCTACCATTGGCTGATAGATGATGGTGTCGACACGACGTCTAGTAACTGTAACGACCACACCTACGACAGGTAAGACGCATCTCAGAGTGCGTTTTTGTCTTGTTTAATTGACTAATAGTTTTTACAGATTGTGATGTATCTTGTGCCAACAGGATCGTGGTGTACGGACAGACCGTGCTGAACGCCATCGTCCCCGGCTCAGCCAAGTCTTTTAACTTCCAGAGAGAGTTCAACCTGACTGATGAGGAAGTAAGACTGACTCATGTTTGTGTTGATCAGTACAGCTTCAAACCTCTTCATCACTCACAGTTTACTGCAGCTATTTTAAAGGAGAACACCACTGTCATTATTCAAAATATGACTTTATTTGCTTTCCAAGACTCTCAGTATCAGTGACCACTACCCTGTGGAGGTGGAGCTGAAGACCAACCAGAAACCCAAAGTACCAAGACAAAGGAAGATGGCTGTGCCCCGAACCACAAAGACAACATCCACCAAGGGACAAACTCAGAAGAAAGGTATCTTCTGTTTTATTGACATCAGTGACACATACTGTATATACTGTGTTTATATTTTACTTTACCTTGTAGCATTCTGCGTAGGAGTGGAACTATTTAATCAAACTGCATTTTGATTTGAGCAAAGAATCAATGCCTCATAAATCTCACATTCTGATCACAGTTCAATTAGATTCCATTCAGCTCAATTTGATCAATCGTAATCTTTGATTATTTCATTTTAATCATTTTCAGCATGTCGAGTCGATGCACTGCGATGCACAGTGGTGGAAGAAGTACTCAGATCTTTCACTTAAGTAAAAGTACTAGTACAACAATGTAAGAATACTGTAACTAGTAATAGTACTTCAATTAAAATCCTACTTAAGTAAAAGTACAAAAGTATTATCAGCAAAATGTACTTAAAGTATCAAAAGTACTTGGGGCCCTGTTGAACGAGTGACTGTTATAATACATATAACATTGTTAGAGTGTTAATACTGATGTATCAGTGTCAGAGCAGTATTTTACTGTTGGAGCTGCTCGAGGTGGAGCTACTTTTAACTGCTTTATATACAGTTAGCTACTTTTAACTACTTTATAGTTAGTTTAAACTACTTTATATGCGCTTTAAAATAAAATAGAATACAAATTGAATAGATCAGGAACACAGTAAGAGTGCGGTAATAAGTTGCATGTTCCCCCAAAGATTTATCAGACGCCAAAAGACGCACACCGGTTAATAATCACAGACAGGAGGAACAATTACAGCAGCATTAATGCTTTTAATGTACATATGGACATATAAGTTGTTTAAACAGGTGTTTAAAAGATGAACCTGTCCTTCAATATGTATTTGTTCTGGATCAACTGCACATTTCAATATTGTTCTGTTAATGTAAATTGGACACTAACAGGACCACAGAAGAAGAAGAGGGCCGAGCCGGCAGCACCACAGAAGAAGAAGAATAAGACAACAAACAGGAAGAGAGAACAGTCATCAGACACACCAGCCAAGAGAAGACGTTTGGACAAATGATGAACAGACAGACTTTAAAGATCTTGCATCAATCAATAATTGTAAAGAAGTGTTATTAGAGTTACAGACAGAGCTGTTTAAACATTAATATGTGGAAGGTGTTGCAGCTTGCTGATTATCTGAATCGGTCATTGATCAACTTGGGTAGTTTATTGTGATACCTGAAAGTACAAATAGCCTCTATTGTGAACTCACTTTATTGGCAATGTCAACCAGGACAATACTCCACCATCCAGATGAATCTACTGTAGCAATGAGACTTTAATGAAATAAATAAAGGTTTAAAGGTACCAGCTTGGAGTGGCAACATCAATCATAATGCACCTGAAGATTACAGAGAATATGACTGTATATTATATTTTTCCTCAATAGACAAAGATACACGGTCCAGACTTCATAAAAGGTCTTTGAATATGTGTTTTTCCCCAGAGGAGGACTCCTAAGGGTTTGCCATCATCAAGCCAAGAAATATGAAAAGTGAACGTGCAGTTTGCCATTTAATTTACCGAGCACATTCATGGTGTTAACATCCATCCTCGTTTTCCCGGCTATATGCAGTCCAGTCCAGAGGGAGGTGGTAATGCGTTATTCTCACTCACTCTCTCTCTCATTAACATCCAATACTTTTTATTTTTCCTACAGAGGATGCAGATGGTTTATTAACCTGAATAAAAGCTGCAAATCAGGAAATCTGGAATGCAAAGTAGAGCATATTG